>JBAMMX010000022.1:6985403-7216279 GCA_037126225.1 Dillenia turbinata | reverse complement strand
TTTTCTATTCGAGGTATATTCTATTTTGATGATAAATTTAGAGTTTTAATAAAATGTGAGTATAAAAATATATTAATATTTATTTATATATTTATTTATGAAAAAAAACAAGGAGACGCAGCGTTTTGCCCCAATGCTTGCATCTCCTTAAATGGGAATTAGGTTTAGAAAACCCTAATTCTCTTCTCTTCTCATTCCCTCTCTCCTTCGTCTTTTCCCGACTCTGTCTCTCTCCCTCCGCCGCGAATAGCCGCGCTCTCCCTCTCCCGCCACCACCTAGCCACTCCTCTCGTCTCTCCCGCATCTCTCTCTCAATTCGCACTCTCTATCTCTCTCTCAAGTTCTCTCTCACTCTCCGCCACTCACTGTCTTTCTCCCTCTCTATCGTCTCTCTCTACCTCCCACACCAACGCCTTCCTCTAACTGTCACCATCACACGCAACCGCTCGCCTCCCTCTCTTTCTCTCTCTTTTCCGTGCACGACAACTCCTCTGCCCCTCTCTTCCTCGCTCGAGCACTGCTACTCTCGCGCATTTGCAGCCCCTTCTGGCCGTAGAAAGCTCCAATTTGAAGTAGCAGCACTCTGTGTCAAAAAAACCCTAAGAACATGAACTTTTGTGATTCCTTCTCTGCGCAGGTAAGGGCAATTCTCTGAACAGTAGCCCTAGGATTTTGATTCTTTCGGTGATTTAGCCTAACAGGTATAATTTGTTTCGGTTTGGAAATACTGCAAGTCTTGGATTGAACTAAAGTTAGGGCTACGAACTGCGAAAACCTTAGGTGAGGAAATTTTTAATCCCTTTGATATTTGAACGAATTCTTGCTAAATTTAGGGTGAGAAGACTTGTAATATGCATGAAAATATTAGGGTTATACAAAATTAGGGAAGATTAATAAACCCTAAAAATAATTGAAAATTGATGATAAAATTGAGATGGTGGATTTAGGAAAATCAATTGAGAATCGGAGTAAAATTTTATTGGACTGAATTGTGAAAATAGGGAATGAATACTGTCCCTGTAGGTAAGTGGATGGTTATATATCATTTAAATGAGTAAATGATTTTAATATGATTTGCAAATTTGATTTTGAAATGAATTTATAATGTTTTGTGATTGTGGTGAATCTGAAATGAATCTTGTGATAAATCCATGACTCGTGAGTTGAATATTGATTTGTTTGCACCATGTTACGTTTGTGTACACATATGAATTGTGAAATATTGCTCTATTTTATACATTGAGTATAAATTGATTTTGGTATTGATTATTCTAGCATTAGTACTGGAAAAAGACTATCGTCCCCAGATCTGCCACGTGAGACCTCGCTTGTGAGACGGTATGATTTGAAAAAACTGGCAATGATTAAATTAGAAGCTTGAAGCGAGGCGTGGTGACCACTCCAGTTGGCCGGGAGGCGTGGCGGCACCTGAAAAATTTCTGAGCCAACACCAAAAGGAAAGGGGATTTTTATACAAAAATTATAGAAAATCCTTTGACGGATTCTGCCAATGGCCATTGATAGGATAAAGTTTTCGACACACCCCAAAATTTATGAAAAAATGAATTTGGATTGTTTGATTTGATTATATGAGTCATGGTGATTTGATATGAATGATTTTATGTAAATGAATTTCTTTATTGCATTAAATTATATTTGATGCGTGTATTTGGCATCACCACCCTTACCCCTCATTTATATGCTTTATACCATTGCACTCCACTCACTGGGTATTCTCAATACTCACCCCTCTCTTTTATTACTTTTCAGAAGAAGTATAACTTAAGGGCGACTCTTTAAATTGTACGAAGAGCTTTTGTGATACTTTGGGGTAGGTATGGTTTATGTTTTATCTTGGGAGTATGTAGGTCATAGACCATGGAAAGGAAGTTCTGTACATTTCATACTGTGCAGATTTTACTGATACTGGTTGAATTCTTCAAGTAAATATTAGTAAAATCCGAACGATTATGACTTGGGATTTCATTTTTGTTTGAAATTATCTTTTGAAAGATGTTTTATTCTGTACTGGGATATTTGGAATATAATGTTGGCTTTCGATATTTTCTTTCGGTTTTGTGAAGTTCTGTACATCTCATACCGTTTAGACTTTACTGATACTGGCTTGTTTTCCTCAGGCAAGTATTGATAAAATCCAACGACTATGATTTGGGAGTTCATTCATTTTGATTGGATTATATTTAATAGATTTTGATATTTTACTTCAGATTTGTAAATTATGAAATGCTTTAGAACTCTGTATTGGCTGGGATGGTCATACTACATAATGCATGTACAGGATCCCCTCCCAAAATGTGTCCTGATGTATGCTTGTATATACAGGGATGGACAGGATGGGTCCTTTGCATGTGTGTTGTTTTTATGATTTCTTGTTTGATGGGTTTATTGTTTTGGAAGATTTATTGTAAAATTGGAATGCCTTGCGCTATCCCGATATATGGGGAGGTCATACCCGTATGCCGAGATAACGCGATGGTTATTATGTGCTCGATGGGAGAGTTGGGGCGTGACAATTATATTGGTATCAGAACATAGGTTCATGATTTTGAATGTTTAAAGGCTTGAAATATTTCCAAATGTTTTAAAATGTATATTATTTTGAAAATTTTGATTTTTAAAGATTTACTTTTAAGAAATGTGCAGAACTTTCCATGGATCCTTATGAACTAGGTTTAATTTTTATTTTTAGAGGGTTAAGCACCTAGTCTAATCCCTATTATATTCATTAAGTCTGGATTTTCATTTGTAGAGCTATGTCTCTTTGGAGAAGAAGGAACCCAAATGAGCATTCCTATGTTTCATTGAGCTTTTTTTTTCTATTTTCTTTTCTTTATCTAGATTCATTTTTGGACTATGGGTGTATTTTATAAGACCTGGCATTACAAGGAGAGCTACCATCGTTGAAGGACTTTGTGTGAAAAATTTCCATCTTGGACATGTAAACAAATTGCTTCAGTAATGGACAAGATGGTTTGATGCTCGAAGGGAATAAATATTTATTGCTTCATTTTTGCTTTTCTCAGTCATCATTCCTGTTCTTCTCCACCTCTACCCCTCCTTCCTTTTCCTTTGTTATCCTTTTGATAATATATGTTAGAGCATTCCATATCCATGGCCCCTTTAGGTTGTCTGACATGAAAAGGGTTGGACTAGGAACCTAAATAACCCTTGTAAGATGGAGATAGAATTAGATTCTGGCTCTATTTGCCCAAGGTTTGAACTGCTAGAGGACATTAGATTTTGGGTTTTTGCGTAAATTGATGGTGTACTTTTTTATGTTCATTCAAATGATAATACTGGATTGTATATATGTAGATCGCATTTTTTGAATATGAAGGAAATAAATTGGGTTATTGTTTATTTTCTAGGGTTTAAGACCAAGGCTATTGTATTGTTAATAGAGGCACATAAGTTGAGTAGCTCAAATTCAATCTTGCTGGATCAAGGATTTTGTGGAGACTTCCCTTGATACTGTTTGTGGAGCACACTTTTAGGTTATAGCTTGAATATATGCCCCTTATGAGTGTTATATTGTTTGAAGTTGTTTTCATTCAGTTCATGGTTATACCTTGCCTATCCATGGGCATTTTGTTGGTTATTGGTGGGGGGTATTTGATATTTTCCTTTTCATCCTCACAACCATTTGGCTTGGTGTTTGAGTTTTTTTGTCTTTATTCAGGGCCTGCCATCATTTTTTTTTGTGCTTTTCGAGGATCATAAGTGATTAACTTATTCAAATATGCTACTTGGTTCTTATAACATACTGATTACTGATGTCGTCTTTTGTAAGGGGATTTATAAGGGGATAAGTAGGTGTCTTCATTATGGTTTAGCATTTTTGAGATCTCTGAAATCAGTGATATGGCAAGATAAGTAGAAGCAGTTATAGGTTGAATTAGTTACAAGGGCCAGTTGCATCATCAACAGTGATTGCAAGAAGATTGTAGGTGTTACAGAGAATTAATTTTGCTCTGTACATGGATTGGAGTTGGTGCTGAGTAGTTGGTGAAATTAGTTAATTATATATCCCAAAATCATTTAAGCCATTATGGCTGAATCAATCACATCTTAGAATGGTTACTAGCAGTGTTATTTTAGTAACAGCTATTGTTTTGTAGCTATGATATGTATGAAGAATGGGAGAATCAGGAAACTATCATGCACCATCCTCGGATGTTACTTGTATCTTGATAAAGAGCAGTAGCTGGACTTACATGGATACTATCTACTGTTCTATTTATCAAGATATGCTTTGATGGAGGTAATTAGGAAGATTTTCAACTATAACAATGAGATGAACTGCTTGCAGAGAGAAAAGAATAGCGGTTCCTTAAAAAAAAAAAATCTTTATCTAGGCTTTGAAATTCTACATTGGTAATCCAGATGCAATATGAGAGAGGGTGATTCTTCCATTTTACCAAGAACTTTTATAGCCATCACCAATTGTATACACTACTTCGTCATCAATGGCATCTTCGATTTCCTCCTTAATAGGTACCATTGGAAGTTGAAGGACACGGGTTGTGGTGTTGGAATCATCATAGTGACCATGATACTTGTTGAGGTCTTCAACATTAAACACGTTGCTAATTCCTGTAAAATCTGGTAGTTCAAGAACATAAGTATTTGAATTGATTTTCTTCAAAATCTTATAAGGACCAGCATTTTTTTTTTTTTGAGTGCAGTTTCTTAAGTGCCCTTAGGAAATCATTCAGTCCTTACACAAAGCAGCACCACATCTCCTTAATTAAATTCAGCAAACCACCTATAAACATCATCTTAAGTCACTGTTTATTACTGATTGCAATTTTCCTTCTCACCTCATCATGAATCTCTCTAATATGGCGAGCAAAAC
Source organism: Dillenia turbinata (assembly GCA_037126225.1). NCBI lineage: Eukaryota > Viridiplantae > Streptophyta > Magnoliopsida > Dilleniales > Dilleniaceae > Dillenia > Dillenia turbinata. Next base: position 7,211,403 of record JBAMMX010000022.1, on the reverse strand, counting down.
CTTCTACATCAACACATGGGCATGCATTGGGTGATAAAGGAATCAAGTCAAAAGGCTTCCTGGGTTGCAAGCCAATGACAATCCCAAAAGGACTTTGACCAATTGTCCTATTTACCGAGTTGTACGCAAATTCTACTAGAGGAAGTACCTCATCCCAGTTGATAATATGATCACTCACCAGGCACCTCAAGAGGTTACCCAAGCTCATATTAACCATCTCTGTTTGCCCATCTATACAGGAACAAAAAGGGGAAGAGAACTTAAGCTTATATTCAATAGCTTTTACAAAGTCCTCTAAAAATAGCTCATAAACTTCATATCATAATCTGAAACAATAGTATAAGGCAAAATGTGTAAGCACACAACCTCCCAAAAGAATATCTTTGCAATATTGACAGCATTAAATTTATTACTTAGAGAAAGTGCTGGTCATTTCTGAATTAAAAAGGGAGAGAAATAGATTAATGTAGAGAGAAGTGGAGGCAAGATAGGAATAGATATATTTAACCTGTGGAGATATGTATTGAGAGGTCACGACCTAGTGTTAGAGGTATATTATCTAAGTCCTTTAGTAAACCAATGATTAGGGGATCACTCAGCCTCATTTTGTTGTGGCTGAGTTAGCATCTTGTAAAAGCAATGAGCTGTAGGTATATTTGTAGTAATTAGCTTTGAGGTGAATAAGAATCAAAATGCCTTATGGCTTCAGTTGAAATGTGTTGGAGACCTCGATTCATATTAAATCAACTGAGAACTATAGATATAAATACCTTCTTGGCAATAATTTCCAATATGGAAAAAAAATGGCATTGATGTCTGTATATTTATCGACACGGAGTTTATGGGTTTGGTAGGAAATTTGGACAAAAGATTACTTGTGTTCTATTATTTTTCTGCCATTAAAAATGGAAAACATAATATTTAGATTATTGAATTATTCTACTTTGAGGTAGGTGTTCTTGTTATTCATTTATGTTCATTATTTTGAGGATTATTGAATAAGATAATATAGCGAAAGTTTAAGTTTATGTCTTTTTGGCCTTGGAGTTGGAAATAATATCCTTAGTGACAATAGAATTAGGAATTTGAGGGTAATAATGCAAACACTATGTGATATGTGGTTATATGTGTTTGATTTGAATTGGATAGAATATCAGTGATATTGCATGATACTAAAGTTGATTGAGAATGATCATGATAGAAGTATCTTGATTGAAGGATTATCCAACTAAGGATTTGAGATTTAAAACTTGGAAGGGTTCTAATATTGACAGTGGGTTAAGTTTCTCACTTAGTTTGGGCCATATTGAGGTTGATCTATATTTCATCATATACAAGTTTGATGATATATGGATTTGTATACCTTTTATACTAAGTCTTAAAGCTATATGGCTGTTATATGCACCATCTTGAAAGTTTAAGTTATTATTATCTCTAAGAATATATGTATTTTGGTTGTACCTATAGTTCATGTAATTAATCTTGGAAGTAGGGATAAATGTGATTTTCTACTACCTTTTTCTCAAGCATCTTTCATTCTGGTACCTTATAAATTATGTCTCTTTACCTTTGGATCTACAATTGATATGGACGTGGCATGGTAGTGGTCATTTTTTACTTAGGGTTTCTTTTGGAAGATAATTTAAGGAATTTTCATAGTTTTGGAGTCTTGATAGATTGGTTGTTGATTCTAAAGTTAAAGCATGTCAGTCCTAACATATCATAAGAAGTATTTGCCAGATCCTTCTCATATGATTGAAGCTCCTCTGATAGAATTTAATTCAGATCTGAGTTTCAAAGTGTAACTTATGCAAATACTAGATCGGTAGCTCAAACAGTTGAGAAATAGATAGATTTCTATGGTTAAAGTGTTGTGGAGAAATAATCAAGTGGAAGAACAGACTTGGGAAACTAAAGAATCAATGTGGAAGCAACATCCGTAACTCTTTGATGTGTGAATTGTATTTTGAAAATTTCGATGACGAAATTTGTTTTTAGAGGGTTAAGTGTTGTCACACCGAAAATCCGGTGTCAGAAAGTTTGTAAATATCTTTATAATATAATGAAAAATTTTAAATTTTATTGATTTTTGATTTTGGGCTATTAAATTGGAATTTTGATATATTTCAAATATTCGTATTTCCGATTCGAGGTGCATTCTATTTCGATGATAAATTTAGAGTTTTAATAAAATGTGAGTATAAAAATATATGAATATTTATTTATTTATATATTTATTTATGAAAAAAAAAACAAGGAGACGCAACGTTTTGTCCCAAAATGTTGCATTCCCTTAAATGGGAATTAGGGTTAGAAAACCCTAATCTTCTCATTCCTCTCTCCTTCGTCTCTCTCTTTCCTGACTCTATCTCTCTCCCTCCGCCGCGAATTGTCGCACTCTCCCTCTCCCGCCACTCTTTGCCGCTCATTGGTGACTCCACCGACCTTGGCCATCACCTAGCCACTCCTCTCATCTCTCCCGCGTCTCTCTCTCGATTCGCACTCTCTGTCTCTCTCTAGTTCTCTCTCACTCTCCGCCGCTCACTATCTCTCTCCATCTCTATCATCTCTCTCTACCTCCCATGACTGACACCTTCCTCTGACTGTCACCAACGCGCACAACCGCTCGCCTCCCTCTCTTTCTCACTCTTTCCCGCGCGCGACAGCCCCTCTGCCCCTCTCTTCCTTGTGCGAGCACTGCTGCTTTGCCGCCGCTGTAACCCCCTTCTGCGACTTCGCAGAAGCTCCAAGCTGGCTGTAGCAGCACTCTGTCAGAAACCCTAGGTCGTGACCTGCGATTGCTTCTCTATTCAGGTAAGGGCGATTCTCTGAACAGTAGCCCTAGGGTTTTGATTCTTTCAGTGATTTAGCCTAACGGGTAGAATTTGTTTCGGTTTGGAAATACTGTAGGTCTTGGATTGAACTAAAGTTAGGGCTGCGAGCTGCGAACTGCGAAAACCCTAGGTGGGAAAATTTTTAATCCCTTTGATATTCGAACGAAATCTTGCTGAATTTAGGGTGAGAAGACTTGTAATATGCATGAAAATATTAGGGTTGTACAAAATTAAGGAAGATTAATAAACCCTAAAAATAATTGAAAATTGATAATAAAATTGAGATGGTGGATTTAGGAAAATCAATTAAGGATCGGAGTAAGATTTTATTAGACTGAATTGTGGAAATAGAGAGTGAATACCCTCCTTGTAGGTGAGTGGATAGTTATGTATCATTTAAATGAGTAAATGATTTTAATATGATTTGTAAATTTGATTTTAAAATGAATTTTGAAACGAATTTATAATATTTTGTGATTGTAGTGAGTCTGAAATGAATTTTGTGATAAATCCATGACTCGTGAGTTGAATATTGATTTGTTTGCATCATGTTACGTTTGTATACACATATGAATTGTGAAATATTACTCTATTTTATACATTGAGCATGAATTGATTTTGGTATTGATTGTGGTAACGTGGTGCTGAAAAAAGGCTGTAGTCTGAATTCTGCCATGCACCTGGCCAGCGGGGCGGCATGGTTTGGGCTAACTTGTGATTAAATTAGAGGTTTGGAGGTGGCGGGTTGGAGAGCCACTCAAGTCGACCGGATGACGTGGCGGCACCCCATGAAAAATTTTTTGGGCCAACGCTAAAAGGAAAGGGGATTTTTATGCAAAAATTATAGAAAAACCTTTGACGGATTCTGTCAATGGCCATTAATATGATAATGTTTTCGGCACACCCTAAAATTTATGAAAAAATGAATTTGGATTGTTTTATTTGATTATATGAGTCATAGTGATTTGATATGAATGATTTTATGTAAATGAATTTCTTTATTGCATTAAATTACATTTGATACATGTTTTTGGCATCACCACCCTCACCCCTCATTTATATGTTGCATACCATTACACTCCACTCATTGAGTATTCCCAATACTCACCCCTCTTCCTTATTACTTTTCAAAGGAAGTGTAACTTAAGGGTGACTCTTTAAATCGTACGAAGAGCTTTTGTGGTATTTTGGGGTAGGTATGGTTTATGTTTTATCTTGGGAGTATGTAGGTCGTGGACCATGGGAAGGAAATTCTGTACATTTCATACTGTGCGAATTTTACTGATACTGGTTGAATTCTTCGAGCAAGTATTGATAAAATCCGAACGATTATGACTTGGGATTTCATTTTTGTTTGAAATTATCTTTTGAAAGATGTTTTATTCTGTACTGGGATATTTGGAATATATTGTTGGCTTTCGATATTTTCTTTCGGTTTTGTGAAGTTTTGTACATCTCATATCGTTTGAACTTTACTGATACTGACTTGTTTTCCTCGGATAAGTATTGGTAAAATCCGACGACTATGATTGGGACTTCATTCATTTTGATTAGATTATATTTATAGATTTTGATATTTTACTTCAGATTTGTAAATTATGAAATGCTTGAGAACTCTGGATTGGCTAGGATGGCCATATTACATATATGCATGTACAAGATCCCCTCCCCAAATGTGTGTTGTTGTATGCTTGTATGTACAAGGATAAACCGGATGGGTCTTTAGCATATTTGTTGTTTTTATGATTTCTTGTTTGATGAGTTTATTGTTTTGAAAGATTTATTGTAAAATTGGAATGTCTTGTGCTATCCCGGTATATAGGGAGGTCATGCCCGTATGCCGAGATAACGGCGATTATTCACGTGCTCGACGGGAGAGTCGGGATGTGACAAGATAGACGAGAAATTCACTTTCTTTTATTATGGTATCAGAGCAAGGTTAGAACCCTAAATTTTTTCTACCATGACCAAAGAAACCTCTGTAAATTCTTCGCATCAAATCAACCATGATGCCTTATCACCCTACATTATTCATGCCTCTGACAACCCAGGGACAACACTAGTAACCTGTCTCCTTAAAGAAGAAAATTATCCCACACGGCATCATGCTATGACAAATGCTCTTCAAGCCAAAAGCAAATTTGGCTTTGTAGATGATCCATTCATCGTCCATCACCAGGTTTGCCAGAAGAATCTACCTGGATCAAATGCAATTCAACGGTGCTTTCTTGGATTTTTAACTCCCTCTATTCTTCACTACAAGAAAGTGTAGCATTTTTCACAACAGCACAAGAGATGTGGAAAGATTTAGAAGAACGATTTTCACAAGGTAATGCTCATCGTATCCATCAATTGATAAATACCTTACAGCAAAGAATGACCGTTTCAGTCTATTACACCAAGTTAAAAGGCATTTGGGATGAACTCAACATCTATTCACAAAACCCAGCATGCATCAGTGGTTCTATAAAGGCGCTTGTCGCAGAACGAGAAAAGGAAAAAGTGCATCAATTTTTAATGAGTTTAAACGAAAAATATAATACGGTACATTCCCAAATCTTAAATTTAGATCCCTTACCTTCATTATCTCATGCTTATGCACTTGTAACACAAAAGGAGCGGCAGCAGTCCATAACATCATCACGATTGCCATTCGTTGAGTCAACGGCATTCATGACTACCAACACAAGCAAGATTAGTGGAAATCGTAAATTCACTGGTAATCGTGATCTCTCCAAGCTATTTTGTGACCACTGCAAAAAGGCAAGGCACACTAAAGACACTTGCTTTGAGCTTCATGGCTACCTGGAGTAATGGGACAAAGGGAAAAAATTGTCTAAACCAAGAATAGCCAATAGTACCCAACACTTGGATAATACTGAGAGTAATAGTACTATTCCAATTGTTAGATTGACAAAAAAGCAATATGCACAACTTATATCCATGCTTAGTCTTGCAAATAACCATGCCCCGGCAGCCAACTTTGCAAGTAAAGCAATTTCTCTATTCAATGATGAAACTGAATTGGTTTTGGATTCAGGTGCCTCTGATCACATGACATCTCATGAAAATTTTATTCATTCCCATACAACTATCCCATTTTCCACACCAATAGAAATCCCAGATGGATCACTTATCCTAACAAAGTCATGTGGAGATATTTCTCTTACCTCTCTCATTACTTTAAAGAATATCCTTTGCATACCTTCTTTCACATGCAATCTTATTTCTATTAGCAAATTGACTAAAATCTTAAATTGTGTTGCCCATTTTTGTCCTTCCTTTTACGTCTTGTAGGACCTACCCATGAGGAAGCTGATTAGAATGGGTGAATTGCGTGATGGTCTTTATTATTTTCAGGCAATTAAAATTCCTATGGCAGCAACCGCTGTTACTTCTGACTGCAAATTCCTTTTATGGCACCAGCACCTTGGACATTTCTCTTTTGATAGGTTATCTCTTCTTGATGATTTAGGTTCATTCTCTTTTAAGTCATTTAATAAATGTTGTGACTCTTGTCATCAAGCAAAACAAACTCGCAATTCTTTTCCTAGTAATTCAATCAAAACATGTGAACCTTTTGAGTTAATCCATTGTGATGTTTGGGGGTCATATCAAACTGCATCTTTGTCTGGTGCTCACTATTTCTTGAGCATTATTGTTGATTATACTCGAACTACCTAGGTTTATCTGATGCAAAGTAAATTAGAAGTTTACACCTTGTTGGTTTCCTTTATGGCCATGACAATTCGACAATTTGGAAAAACAGTAAAATAAATTCGTAGTGACAATGGGATTGAATTTACGAATCGTGACCTTCAATCATATTGTCAACAACATGGGATTTTGACTCAGTTTTCTTGTGTTTCCACACCCCAACAAAATGAAGTTATGAAACGCAAACACAGACACATTCTTGAAGTAGCTAGAGCTTTACGATTCCAGGCCAATTTATCTATTAAGTTTTGGGGATAATGCATATTAACAGCTATATATTTGATTAATTATTGTCCTACTCCCCTCTTATCTGGTAAAAGTCCATATAAGCTTTTGTTTTCCAAAAAACCCAGTTATTCTCATCTTCGTGTGTTTGGATGTCTTTGTTAAGCCTCTGTTTTGCCTCAACCTAAAGACAAATTCCATGAGCATGCCTCAGCTTGTCTCTTCATGGGATATCCTTATGGTCAAAAAGGATATAAGTTATATGACTTACACACCCATAAAACTTTTATCTCTAGAAATGTAGTATTCTATGAATATAGTTTTCCTTTTCAAGGAAAAGATTTATTTAGATACTCATCTCCTTCTCAATCCACCACCATTCCCATACCTTTACCTATTAATGAGCCTGCATCTTTTGATTCAATTTTAAATGACATCACTAGCCATATGTCCTCAAACCCAAACCCTGCATCTCCTACTGACCCTAACACAGAGCCTCCAACCTTAACATCCACACGTCCCCCTCATATCAAAAAATTCCCACCTCACTTACATGACTTCCATGTTGAATTACCCGGAATTAATGCTGCCCACTTTACCTCTTCCAATCATGCATCCTCAAGTACGTCTTATCCTTTATCTCATTTTGTCTCATATTCTAAATTTACCTCATCCCACACTAGTTTTCTTATGGCTATCACTCAAAATGATGAGCCAAAATTCTATACACAGGCTATTAAAGACAAATGTTGGTGAGAGGCCATGAAAACAAAATTAGAGGCACTTGAACAGAACTATTCATGGACCTTGGCTATGTTACCTCCTGGGAAGAAACCCATCGGCTCAAAATGGTTATACAAAATCAAATATAATTCTAATGGGACAGTGGAGCGATTCAAGACTCGCTTAGTAGCTAAGGGCTATTTGTAAATTGAATGGCTAGATTATACTGAAACTTTTGTCCCGGTAGCAAAACTTACCACAGTCCGAACTCTGTTGGCTATAGCTGCTGCCAAATCATGGGAATTACACCAGCTTGATGTTCATAATGCTTTCCTACATGGTGATCTTGAAGAGGAGGTGTACATGACACCACCACCTGGTTACTTATCTCCTTCAGATGATCGAGTATGTCGCTTGTGAAAATCTCTTTATGGTTTGAAGCAGGCATCTCGTCAGTGGTTTGCTAAGTTTTTTACTGCCATCCTTCAATTTGGCTTTCATCAATCAAAAGCAGACACATCCCTCTTCATTTATCGCAAGGGCAATTTGTTCACTGCATTACTTGTGTATGTGGATGATATCAATATTGCTAGCAACAACAGCATCCATACTCAAGATCTTAAAAAAATACTTGGATGACCATTTTCATATCAAGGACTTGGGTTCTCTCAAATATTTTCTTGGATTGGAAGTGGCTCGCTCTCCTGAGGGTATTGTCTTATCTCAACGTAAGTATGCATTCGATATTTTGCAGAAAGCAGGTCTATTAGGAACTAAACCTTTACCCTTTCCTATTGAGTAAAATCACAAATTAACTTTAGATGAAAGTATTATTCTTTATAATCTTACTGCATATCATCGCCTTATCGAGAGACTTATCAACTAAAGAATCATTCGACCAGAGATTTGCTACTCAGTTCACATTCTTTCTCAATTTATGCATCAACCCCGACATGGACATTGGTTAGCAGCTCTCTGTGTCCTACGATACCTCAAATCTGCTCCTGGCCAAGGCATTTTCCTTTCATCCACATCTGATTTTCAACTTCATGTGTACTGTGATTCTGATTGGGCCGGTTCTCCTCTTACTCGACGTTCTCTCACCGGTTATTTTATTACTCTTGGTTGCTCTCCTATATCTTGGAAAACCAAGAAGCAAACTGTTGTATCCCGCTCATCGGCTGAAGCTGAATATCGCTCCATGGCTAGTACTGCTTGTGAACTCATTTGGCTTCACACTTTGCTTCATGATTTAACGGATCCCATTACTTCACCTGCTTAATTATATTGTGAGAACCGTGCTGCCATCCATATTGTTGCAAACCCTGTCTATCATGAATGTACAAAACACATCAAAATCGATTGTCATTTCATTCGGGACTGTATCCAATCTGGCTCCATTGTGACATCGCATGTTTCTTCTCAACTTCAACTTGTTTACATCTTCACCAAAGCACCTGGTTTTACTCAATTTTCTTTTCTAGTAAGCAAGTTGGGCATTCGTAACCTCCATGCTCTAACTTGAGGGGGCGTATTATGAATAATTAAGTAAGAATATTTATTTTCTATATTTATATTGAGTACCCTTGATTTGTATTTTTCATTGATTGTGAGATCCACAATTTAAGGTATTGAGTACCTTTGACTTGTATCCTTGATTAATTGTGAGATCCACAATTTAAGGGCTGATTGAAACCCCTTCTTGTATATAAAAACTTATTCATTCATAACAAAATATACGAGAAATTCCCTTTCTTTTATCAATTTTTATCTAAAAGTAAAGAAAAATTAGTTACTCATCGTCACCTCCTGCTTTCATCTCAACCGAAGCAAGAAGTTGGGCGCTAATCAAACGAGGCTTTTGTCTGGTTGAAAACAGCTTAGTGAGGCATAATTCAGTAATTTTCTTCTGTTCTGGGCTGCATTCTCAAATTCAACTGTAGGTCTGAATATCATCTTTGCAAGATCACATAACATTTTGATACTCTAAATTTGGAAACAACCTATTCAAGTACCATTTGTTCGATCATTAATCCAACATTGGGTTTATATGTTAAAATAATTATGTATTACATACTGTCATTAAAGTTAAGTCCATATGAAAGTGATCTATTAAATTTAAAAATTTGATAATTTGGATTTAATGGCTCTGATGGGATATGAGAAAAAATAAATGTGTAGATATCAATGGATATTTGTTATTTATGATGGGTTAGATAGGGAATGTCGAAGGGTGAGTTAAGGATAGCTGGAAAATTATCTAAATTTATGTGATTTAGTAAGGTAACTGGAATAAGTTAAATAGGCAAAATTCTGTGATGAATTTAGAAGTAAAATCATCCTTACAGCTATAAATAGGGTTATAATCCCCAGATCAATACATCACTCTAATCCTCTAATACCTCCATCATATATAGAGAGATTTGTGAGAATATGTTTGATCTAAAAGGTCGTACCTAAGATTCTGTCCAGACAAAAACTAAACTTAGGACTCTGCCCAGATCAGAATTTCACACTATTTAGTCTTCCGCTATGGAATCAAGCATTCTTCTAATCTGATCTGGATTTCAATTTCAATTACTAAGTTTATTAATTCTGATGATTTAACACAATAATCAACATGGTTTTGTATCAAATTACTTTGTCCAACAAGTGGTATCAAAACCACTCGTGCTTGAATCATCGAAATTTCTTTACATTTTTTAAGATTTTATATGATTTTGGTAATGTGTGAATTTTTTGATAATATACATAAAAATTTTTGTGGATATTTTAGTTTTCCAATATATATATATATATATATATATATATATATATATATATATATATATATATTCAGAAATTTTTTTATGTGAATTTCGATAAAAAAAATATGAAAATTTCTTATCAAAATCGACATCCAGTGTTTCAAAAAAAATATATATTGAGAAGTTTTCAACAAAGTCGACATTTGATGTTTCAAAAAAAAAAAAATATTTGGGTAGAACAAAAGAAGATAGCAAGTTTTCAAAAGATCTAAAACTCTTGATATTTTGGAATATTTCATTTCCTTCTTTTTTGGGTATTTTTTTAAGAAAGTTAATTTTTGTTTTTTTTTTTTTGGATCTTTTGAACTTTGAAAAAAAAAAGGTAGAGGAAAACATGAGCCTTTTTCAAAGACGTGGGTCTTTTGGGCAAATATATATATATATATATATATATATATTTGAAAGTTGACATTTTTTCTTTGGAAAGAAATCCTTAGGACTTAAAAAAAATAAAAATAAAAACAAAAACAAAAATGTAAGCTTTTTTATGGCAAATAAGAAAATTGACTTCTTTTCCTTTTGAAATGAATATTTCGGATTTTCTTTTTCATGACATATTTCTTTGGAAAAATTCCGGTTTTAAACCATCTTTTAAATTTTTTTTAAAGAAACGTCCGGATTCAATTTTTTTTGGAAACTCCTAGTTTTAAAAAATATTTTGAAATTTGGTTTCTTTTAAGAAACTTTCAAAATTTGGAAAACAAGAAAAAAAGAGAAAAAAACTTCTAGATTTCAACTTTTCCTTTTTTTTAAAACTTGATTTTCCAATTTTAGAATAAAGTTTTCTAACAAAAAAAAAGTTAAAGAAATTTTTCGGTTTTAGAAAAAAAGAAGGGAAACTTCTAGATTTCAATTTTCTTTTTAAATTTTGACTTCCCAACTTTAAAAAAGGAATTGAATTAAAAAGGAAATTTTTAGTTTTCAAATTCCTTTTTTTTTTAAGGATTGACTTCTTAATTTCAAAAAAAAACTTTCTGAATTCCAACAAAATAAAACAATGTTTTTTGTTCTTTTTTTTTTATTGTAAATCTACACCATAAAAGAATCAAGGCTTTATGAGCCATTTTAGACCCAAACAAACCTAATCACAGGTGCAAAAGGTTTTCAAACACACTGGACTCAATTTAACCCATTTTTCATTCTTATTTTTTTTCCACTATCCTTTTTATATTCAAAACTAACTATTTTTTTAATATGCGATAGTATAGTATGTTTAGGAAAGTTCTGTCAATAAGATTGGGACAAGTTTAAAGTTGGCTAGTTCTTAAGCGGTTCTAAATAAACTCACCACCTACATGGAAACTTTCCTGGTGCTCCCTGCTACAGAATGAGAATTGACCAAATTTTGGATCAGCTGTCAATAAAAGGTGGAGATTTTGATTTTATGCTGACGATGAAAGTTAAGGGACAAAAAAGAAAAATGAAGGAGACAGACTAGTAAAATTAGGCTTTCATAGATCCAATTTAAAATTAATAAGATTGACCTTTTAATAGTCCAATTTTCAAGAAATTGAGTCCATTAGGATAAAATTGAAACTTTTTCAATTACGAATATGATTCAAATATAGGTATAGTTTTATATATATCTTGAGATAAATTAATGAAATAACATATCATCAAAATGATCTCTGTTGTAGAAATTAATTTATTTTAGAATATAAAAAGTTATGCATGCAATTCTTGTAAGTATTGATCGGCTCAAAGGAAGGTCCATACTTATTAGAATTATATGTGCACCGTGTGGTAATAAATACATAACAATTTTTTTGTTTTACATGTGACCAATTCATCGGACCAAAAGAACATAATTGGTTGACATATTTTTATTGTCAGCATTTGATTACTCCGCCTATGGTATATATCTCGAGATGAATTAATTGAAACAATATGTTGTCAAAGTGACCTCTGTTGTGAAAATTAATTTATTTTGGATATAAAAAATTGCGTATATGCAATTCATGTGAGTACAAGTTAGCCCAAAGGAAGGTCCGTATTTAACGAAATTATATATACATATTGTGGTAATAAATACGTAACAATTATTCGATTATATATGGACCCAATTCATCAGCCCAAAAGAAGATAATTGGTTAACATGTTCTTATTGTCAATATTTGATTACTACACCAAAATATCATTTACAAGTTAATTATTTTGTCCAAAATTGATTTTTAAGGGAGTAACCGGAATCCTTGGGTGGGGTTAATTATATTTGAATTTATTTTGGTTTAAAGTTTCTTGTAAGCATATATAGATTACTGTTACAGTTAATACTATTGTCAATAACATTAATGCCCAACTCATGTTGATTTTTAAATTGAATGGCTCGAATTTCAAGTTTGGATTTAAATCTTGCGTTAAGGACCAATTCTCCTCATCACTTACAGATAAGAGTACCTCTGAAAAGAGGGAGAAAGAAAGGTGGGAAATGTTGAATCGTATATGTCTAATGATAATAAAGTGGACCATCCTAGAAACATTCAGAGGCACTATGTTTAAATCAGTTATGATGGCTAAATCTTTTCTTATAAATATTAAAAAATAATCTATTAAGAATGAAATAATTAAAACTGATATACTCTTGATAAATCCTATCTATATACAGTATAAATATTAAGAACACTTGACCACTAAGGATAAAAGGAAATAAAAGAAAAAAAAAAAATCAGGATAAAGATGTTATAGATACAGTATCATAAAAGAAGCAACAAAAGACATTGCTTTTTTTGTAATTCTGAAGAGTTAAAAAAAATGTATCAACTACCACGCTTGGCATGATAAGAAAGATATATTCCTTAGTTTGGTTTGTTTTGAGATTAATTTAACTTTGATAATCAGATTCTGCTGTTACATTTCATTTCAGTATGTCTATGCAAAATTTTCTAAATTGTCGATCGTCAATTGATAGTGAAAGATACATCTATATGGGCAATGGCAGTAAAGTTTTAATTGTAGTAATAGGAATGTTTAGATTATCATTAAAAACCAATTTCTATTGGAATTTAATGAAACTTTTGTTATTCCGTCTTTTAGACGGAATTTGATTTCCATTTTTATGTTGGACAGATCAGGTTTTTCCCTTTTTTTGGAAATGGAAAAATTAGTTAGTTTCTTGACTCCAAATAGGTTGGTTCTGGTTCTCTATCAGGATTTGATAATTTATATTAGATTGATACTATTATTTCATTTAATGAATCCCTACAATGTAGTACTCGAAATATACAGTTTCAGTTTACCAATAAAAATTTCTCTCCATTATGGAACAAGAGATTTAGTAATATCCCCGAATGAAGAATAGGGAAATTTGTGTTAGAAGAAATTCTTGATATCATTGATTTCACGGATTTCGATATTTGTGTAAATTGTATAAAGGGAAAACAAATCAATGAGAGGAAATATGAAGCCAAAAGGATTTTGGATATCTTAGAATTGATATATACAGATATATTTGGGTCATTTCTTTTGGTTCTTGAAATGGTCAAAGATGTTTTATCATGTTCATAGACAATTATTCATGATATGATTCAATCAAAATTACAGCATATGTCCTAAACATGGTTTCTTACTAAGACAATTACCAAAACTTCCCTATGAACTTTGGATAGGCAAATGTCCTAGTTTGAAACATCTGCACGTTTAAGTTTGTCCAGCCGAGGCTAAGCCTTTTAGACCTAATGAAAGAAAACTAGACATCATGACAGTTAATTGTTATTTAGTAGGGTACTCTAAAAAATTTAAGAGGTATTAATTTTATGATTTCACAAATAAAATCTTTTTTTGAGTTAGGAAATGCTCGGTTCTTTGAGAATGTTGAGTTTGCGGGGGGAGATATGGCTAGAGACATTATCTTCCAAGAGAAATATATTGATATTCCCATAGATGTTATTAGACAATATTGAAATACCCTCCATTCTAGAAGAACAAACTCATCCACCTTTAGAACTAATGCCGTGAAGGAAGAGATAAGGTTCATGTAGGCATCCTGACAGTGATATTACAAATTTCATCAAATCTTTATTTCTTTAGATTTCAAGATAAATTTGGTTGATGATTGTATATATCACATGTTCTATAAGAGTAAGTATATTTTTCTAGTTTTATATATTAAAAGAATTATCAAAAGATATAACATTCGAGATAATAAATTTAGAGATACCCTTATAGCTAAATGAGACAAATTTAGTCTCAACTAGTGTCTCAAGAATGACCATAAACATAGAAAAATACAGAAAATTCCTTATACATTAGCAATATGGAATATGATGTATGTTCATATTTGCACGCGTTTGGACATGACATATATTAAGAAATGTTTGGTAGAAATTTAAGTAATTTGATAATAAAATATTGGAAAGTAACAAAATGGGTCTTCACTGCTTTAAAATATTGATCCATTATGGCTGTTGAGCGTTTGAATGTCGGCCATTAATGAAACTTTTGAACATTTGCCATTAATGAACCATTAATACCTCGACCACCTATTTGCTTTTCTGCATAAGTGAACGTTAGAAACAATGTGTTGACTATCTAATTTGAATTTCAAATTTTTGTTTATGTGGCGTCAACAACTCATTTTACTTAGTTAACTATTTAGTTTGAATTTCAAATTCTAATTATGTGGTGTCAATAACTTATTATATCTAGTCGACTACTAGTATGTTTCTGTAGATGATTAATCGATTGATATTCTAACATAGTCAACTAAACTTTCTTTGGATGTTTCTTATTGGTTTGAGTTAGTCCAATACTTTGTTATATTAGTCAACAGTTTCAGCATTTAGTGGAAGATTCTACTTTCTTAGTTAGCTCGTATGTGTTGTATGCATTATATGTAGACTAGAATTTATTGTGTATCAACTAAATTCTTTACATAGTTGAAAGATCTAGAGATTTAGTCTAATTATGTATTTTGAGATTCATGCCTAGCAGACTATATTTAGTTGAATGTTGACTAACTTGATCTATTTAGTCGAAAGAGACAAGGCTTTAGTCGACTAATGCATATATAAAGAATGTAATTGCAGACTAAGCTTAAGTATGTGCCGACTATTTGAATTAGTTGGTCAGATTAAAGTGCTAGCTGACTATCTTTAAACTTCTGATTTTTTTGAACATATTAGTCGACTATTGTTTTGTCGACCTTGTTGTCTTTTAAGTCTTAATGGATCTAGTTGACATCTTTGGGATGTCTAATTGACTTTTCTCTATTAATCAAGGCTGGCTTTTTAGGTATTTAAAAATTCTGTGGGTAGCCTTTATAGATTAGTCGACTAATTTGGAAAGATTTCTAAGTATGGAATATGTTAGTCGAAATCTCCTATTAATTAGTTGATAGACTTGTCAAAGATCAAAATGGTTTTTGCAGTGTAGTTTAGTTTAGTCAACATGATCGACACATTAGTCGAATAGTTATGTGGTTCAAACTTTAGTCCGTCGACAGAGTTTGTGGGGTAATTGGCTATATTCAGTTTTGTTTTGAGTTTTTATCAACCTAGTCAACTACCTTGAGGATCTAGTTGGCCAATATATGTTTTTCTGTAGTTATATGTCAACTAACATATGAAACTAGTTGACAGTTCTCGAGAATACATCTTATCTAATTTTTAGCCAACTTATCTTGATTATTTGCCTACTAATTTAAACTAATTTGGTCATCATCAAAACATGTATGTATAATAGTAAGCATGTGCTTCTTGGTGGCTTGTATATACCTTAATACCTTCTTTACAGTCTTCCAATGTTCCAAAATCGGGTTATTTTGATATTTACCCAAAATTCCCACAACATTTGCTATATTAGGTCTTATACAAACTTATGCATACATGAGGTTTCCAACAATGGAAGTATATGGGATGTTAATCATCTGTTCTCTTTCCAAATCTGTCTTAGGGCACTGGTCTAAATTGAATCTATTACTTTTGACAATCGGAGTTATACTTGGTGAACAGTTCTCCGTCCTATACTCTTAAGAATTTTGTTGATGTAGGTCTTTTGAGATAGTCCCAAAACAAAATGGAATCCATCTTGATGTATCTTTATGCTAATGATATAAGATGCATCACCTAAATCTTTCATCTCAAAGGACTTAGAGTGGAACTGTTTCACCTTATACAGAATCTCCTTATCATTTATGGCAAATAGTATATCATCTACTTACAGGACAAAGAAACAAAACCTACCTCTACTGACCTTGAAATATATACATTGATCCACAATACTCTTTTCAATATCGAGTGAAGTGACTACATTGTGGAATTTCAAATACCACTGGTAGGATGCTTGTTTCAACCCATCTATGGATTTTTTGAGCTTACATACTAAATGCTTACTGCCACTAGAGGAGAATCCTTCAGGTTGACGAATGTAACCCTCTTTCTCTTGTTTCTAATTAAGGAAAACCGTTTTCACATCCATTTATTGTAAATCTAGGTCAGAATGTATAACAAGTGTTAGAATGAAACAAAGGGAATCTTTCTTAGACATTGGATAAAATGTCTCTGAGTAGTTGATTCCTTCCCTTTGGGTGAACCCTTTAGCAATGAGTATGGCATTATATTTCTTGATATTTCCTAATGAGTCAATCTTAGTCTTAAAGATCCATTTACATTCAATGGGTTTTACCCCATCTGACAACTCTACAAAGTCCCAGACTTTGTTGCTCCTTATGAAGCTCATCTTATCTGTCATGGCGTTTAGCTATAAGTTCGAATCCTTAGAGCTCATAGCTTATAAAAACATTCTCGAGTCCTCTATAGGTCTGATTCAAACTCTTGAAAATATACCACATAGTCATCAAGTATAACTAACATTCTTTCTCAAGTAGATCTCAATAATATTGGTTTAACATTCTTTGTAGGAGAAAATTAACCAACTTGATCTTGATCAGCAATTTGTGAAATTTCTTAATTGTCATCCATACCCCGATTTATGTTCATAGGGACTTGAGGGCCATTTTGGATGACAACTAACTTGATACTTGAATTTGATGGGATATTTGATAGGTCCCTTTCAGGAGCTAAGTGCCAAAAGTAATCCCTCCCACTGACTAAGTAATTCTCTAGATATCTATTATTTATAGATTTCACAAATCTAGTATGATAGGATAGATAATAAAACTGATATCTCTTGGACTTATCAGTATAACTGACAAAGTATCCACTCACGATTTTTAAATCCAATTTCTTTTCTCATATATTGTAGACCCTTATCTCTACAAAACAACCTCAAATGCGTACATGTCTTAAACTAGGTTTTCAACACTTAAATAACTCGAAGAGAGTTTTGGTTACAGTTTTGATTGAAACCCTATTTAGAATATATATTGTTGTCTTGAGAGTTTCAATCCATAAGAATTTAGATAGTTTGGATTTAGCTATCATGCTCATGACTATATCAAGCAAGGTCTTGTTCTTTCTTTTAGTTACCCTATTCTATTTATGTGAACCAGGTAAGTGTATTAGATAATAATCCCATTTCCCTTAAAGAATTTTGCACATAGACCTAGTGCTTGTGAATCCTCCGTATACCTTAAATAATATTCCCGACCTCTATCTGACTTCACGACCTTTATTTGCTTACCTCATTGTTTCTCTACTTTTACTTTGAAAATTTTAAAATCATCCAATGTCTCGTCCTTATAGAGAAAGATATAAAGATACATATATCATGAATAGTCATCTATAAATGAAATAAAGTAACTATGACCATATGAGTCTATATCTGGAATACAAATATTTGTATATATGATCTCAAATAATTCTAAACTCTTCCTGGTATCTTTTTAAGTTTTGTTAGTCTACTTTCCTTTAATACAGTTCACATAAGTCTCAAACTCACTAAAGTCTAGGAAATCAAGTACCACATCCTTTACCAAATTTTTTATTCTCTTTATAAAGATGTGTCTCAATCTCCGGTGTCATAAAATGAAAGAGTTTTCCTCAATGACATTTCTTTTAACATTTGTATATGTTACATTCATGCAAACATTGTTTTATATAATATTACTATACAATATATCCAATAATGGATTATAACCAATAATATTCAAAAAATAATATTTTTTTATTACTAAATTGGAAAGAGTAACCGAATTGTATAAGTTTTGAAACAAAAATTAATTTTCTAGAAAACTTAGGTAAATAAAACACTCTCTTCAATTTCAAGACATGACCACTGGGTAGAATGAGCTCGCAATCACCAACGCCCTTTACCCATGAGCTCATCTTGTTACCCGAATATATGAGTTATTCACAATCCATTGGCTTTCTTAGGTTTTGCACACTTTGCTATACATTCGTAATATGGATGGTACAAGATAGTAATATTTTTATGTACTTGAATTATATTTTTTTAGTATTTATTTATGAGTTTTAACATTGATTTTAATCATATTTTATAATTTTATATTGAATTATTTTCGTAGTCATTGATTTAGGAAAAATAGAGTAAACTTACTATTTTTGGACTTGACAAATAGTATTCAGTATTTTAACCATAACGTTTTGCTTTGATGTCCAATTGAGGTGATTCTTGTGGCGTTAGAAAGAAAACTTCGAGCTCTATAAATATTGTAAAGACCTCTGAGGCTGAGTCAGACCAGAAGATATCTGAAAATTGAGTCGAAGTTGCTGCAGTGCTGGAAAACAGAAACTGTGAATGAAAATGGAAATAATGTGCTATAATTTCAGATTTACATTGCTAATAATCTCAAAAATTATCTAAATTAAAGAAAAGAGAGTTTTTAAGTGTTTGAGAATCTGAAAAACATCACCAAGTAAGAAGAAGAAGTTTCCAAATCAAATTCAAAGTCCAAACTTCCAAAATAATCCAAGTTACTAAATTTTTCATAGGATTTTCACTCCTATATATTGCTCCCATTGTAACAAATGACCAGCATCCATTCTTCTCTCATTCTCCATGTTTTTTCACTAATTTTCTCTCATTCCTCCACCCATTACAAACCCTAACAGCCATAGCCTTCATAGCATTTGACCTTGACATCCATGCTCGTGAAAAACAAGGGTTGTAATGTTTTTTATTTTATTTTCATTTTTCTTTTCATTGTCTAGCTAATTTTCTTGTTCTTATGACTTGATGGATTTTATTTTTTGATTAATACATGGTTTAATTTGATTTTTTTCCCTTAAGTTCTATTAGTATGGTTATTATTTGATAAGATTTTATTATTATTTTTAATACTTTGAAACATAACCATTGGATTAATTTCATGTGTGGGAATTAAAGAAAATCTTAATTTATAGATTTTCATAAAACTTAATGCAATTTGACTTAATCGAAATTACATAACCATTGGGTTTTGGTCAGTCGAATTAGGGATTCATTGCATGACCATTAGTGAATCTAATTTAGAAAAATTTATCATCATCAATAATAAATCATTAGCCAATGAACTTAGGGGTTGAAAATATTCGACCATGTAAAAAGATAAAAATAAATGAAATCGATATCTTAGAGTTTTCATCATATTAGAGTTTATGAATATTTAGAGTTTTCATATTCTGTTTGTGTTTCCTTTATTATCTTCACTTTGATTTGATTTGTTTAACTTAAATTAGGGTTATTCAAATTTTATAGTATAAAATATTCTCATGAGATCGACATTTGTTCTACACTATACACAACACTTGACTAAAATATACTTGTTCGAAATCGTAAAATACCTAAATCTCGTAACAAGTATTTGGTGTCGTTGCCGAGGATATATTTGTATATTAACTAGGATAACCTTATTTAAGATTGGTCTTTATTATTTCTTGTTTATATTAGGGTTTACGTTGTGTAATTGTTATTTTAGATTCTGTTTTTGGAATTTTGGTGGAATTTTTTGGGAATTTTTGGGGTCTCAGAAAACAGTTTTGATTTAGGATTAAGTGACCACTTGATTCAAAGGATTTTGACATTCTAAGCAAAACTCGTAACAAAGCTATGAGCACTACCTATCTTGGCCAAATTCCATTGTTTTCATATATTTTTCTTTTTTTTTTTAGTGATTTTTTAGTTTTTTATTTACTATTTACGTACCTTTTGTACATTTATTTACTGTATTTTTATGATTTTTATTTATACATAGGTATTCTAGATTTATTAAAATAATTTTTGTAATTTATTTTAGAGATCTAATTTTGACCTATTTTGCGTTTGTACAAGATTTATGCTGAGACGAAAAGTCCTGATCTAGCCAAATTCGATCCTGAAATAGAGAATACTCTCAAAACCATTCGTAAACAAGTTAAAGAAGAAAAAGAACGTGAGATAGCAATGGATCAAGAGAACAGAGCCATGAGTGAGTTTTCTATACCTAGACTTCATGATATTCAAACTAGTATTGTACGTCCTGTAGTTGAGACAAACAAATTTGAACTAAAATCTAGTCTTATTGGTATGGTGTAGGCTGATCAATTTGGTGGAGAGACCTTTGAAGACCCAAACTGCCATCGAAAGAATTTTCTAAAAATCAGTGATACCATTAAGCTAAACGGAGTAAATCCAGACGCGATAAGGTTACAACTATTTCCTTTCTCTTTTAAGGAAAAGGCAAATGTACGGTTTAACTCATTCCCTCCTAATCATTTTACTAATTGAAAAAATATGTTTCAAACATTTTTAACTAAATACTTTTCACTGGGTAAAATTACTAAATTACGTAATGATATTACTAGTTTTAGAAAATTTGATAGTGAGTCTTTTTATTGTACTTGAGAATATTTTAAGGATTTGATTAGGAAGTGTAAATATCATGGTATACCTAATTGGTTAGTCTTACAAACTTTTTATGGTGATCTGTTATATTCTATTAAGATTACAATTGAATCAATTCACGATGTGTCATAAGAAATTTCAATCATACAATATTCATAACAAACTAATGAAACTTTTTTACATTTATTCTCAAGTCACAGCTTGTATTTACACAATCCTGCTCACATGTCCCTTTTTTTGTACAGAAGAAATACTTGGACTGGTATGTTGGTTGACACAATGAGGGTACTAATAAAAAACTTCTCTCATACCGCAAATTGCTCATCTATAACCTTAAGAAAAACACGAACATTGGTATGTTGGTTAACTGAGCCATGGATACTAACTAAAATCTTACTTTTTATGAATATAGTACTTAAGTGATTAGATCGTTCCCAACGTTCACAAAGAGTCTTATCAGTCTTGGAATTGGTATCGGTCATCGGAAATGACTTGTCCTTCCTAATAGCATAATCAATGTCCAAATAACTCAAATGAAGAAGCACCATTTCCCTCTATTCTTTATAATTCTCTCCATTTAAATCGGAAAAATTGGATTTCAAATTTATGGTTTGAAATACTACAAAATGAATAAAATAAATACGTTTAATAACTATTTATGAGACATTTAATGTAGTCTATCAATACAAATATATGAAAATAAATCTGTAATATAGAAATTGTCTATGGTCTAAATTTTTAATTCTATTATATTTATTTGATCTTATTATAAGATTTACTAAAAGCAGGTTATTCCTCAATGCGCATAAGCTACTTAGCCCTATAAGACGATCTCTACACTGCACCAGGTAGGTTCCCAGGTTGGTGGTGGATCACATGACACCACTTAAGAACCAGACAACCTTAAACTTATCCCCATTTTTTTGACAAAACTAACCTAAACATGCACTAAATCAACCATACTTATAGTATTACATAGAAAAGGGATTTCAACCAACTAGACTACTATTGCAAACAATTATTTTGATATCTTATCTCTAATTTTATTATTTTATGCAACCAAAATTCTTGTGAAATAAGATTCATTACATAAAAGTAATTTTCATGATAAATTATTCTTTTCTTAATATGGTCGTGCCTTTATACATAATTTTAGAAATTATATTGATCACCAGAATAATAATGCGACTTAATTTTGCCATGTTAAAGTGTATAAAATTTTAATATAAAAATGCAACAAATTACGTATTGTAGTTTATTAATTTTGTACCTCCCCTTATAAACAAATTACGCTCAAAATTAATTTTATGCATGATTTTCTAAAATTTAGGTTTAGAAGATATTTTGAAAATTTTGAAAATTTTTCTAAAATTTTTCAGAAATTTAGAATTTTCAAAAAATTTCCAATTATCATGCTCCAAAAAAATTTAGAAATTTTTCTTTAATTGAAAGGACCAATATGTAACAATTTGAAGTACATCAGATTAAAAAATAAACGTTATAGAGACCATTTTGCAACAATATATATATGTGTATATATTTTCAAGTCTAAAGGACTAATGTGGCTATGCGTAATGGATCATTTATTGTTGCAAATGTTTCATGTTTGACTTTTCAAACTCAATATATTTTATGTATATTAAAGTGAGCAAAGGAGAGCAAGAATGCTTGCATGAAAGCACCATGCACACAGTCAACCACCTGTGCTATCAGAATTAAATACAAGCACACAGTCAACCAATTTCCTTAAATAAGAAAAAGGAAAAAGAAAGTAAAGGGTTGCTTCGGGCTTTCTTCACTCGGTTGGGACTCGAGGGTCCCAACCCGACCCAACACATCTCTGACGACCGGAGTTTCATTGGAAAATACATAAATACTTCAAAATAATTTTTGAAAACATGATTTTGATTGTAATAATGCAAGGATTTCAATTCTAGACTCAAATTTTAAAAAAAAAATTAAGATTTTTGGCCAAATATTCAAAACTTCAAAAATTCTAATTTTTGAAAAAATCTTGAAATTACCGAAATCTTAAAAGTAGAGAACAAAAATGCTCTAATATCAAATATTACAAAATATTGCATACCAAATGCAATAATAATTGAACCCAAACAATAATAATCCGAGACAGCAGATTGAATGTACCTTTGGTCATTCATAATTCTGACGAGTTCTGATGATTATAATATCGCCAATTGCACTTAAGTCTGGTATTTCAAGACAAAAAATCTTTTCATTATCATCACGAGGGTGAAACGGATCCTTTTGTGTATCAAGTGATCAAACAACCGGGAATTTGGTTAATAGGTATGAGTTGTCCATATTAAATCATTTTAAAACTTTCACAGTATAAGTTGATTGATGAACAAAAGTCACATTCTTTAAATACTAGAATTGTAAGCTGAGATAAAATGTTGTTTTTCCAAGATCCTTCATTTCGAATTCTTTCCTTAAATAATTTGTTGCACTTGAGAGCTCTTAAAGAGTACTAATAATATTAAAATCATTAACATATATAGCAACTATCACAAAACCATGTCTGGACTTTTTTATAAAAATACATGGGCAAATATGGTTATTTATATAACCCTCTTTCAACAAATATTAACTGAGACGATTGTACCACATTCACTTAGGTTGTTTTACACTATACAAAAGTCTTGTAATCTAATAGAAAATAATTCTCGAGAATTGCATACTTCTGACATTTTTAGTCCTTCTTAGACTTTCATTTATATATCATTATCTAGTGCACGATATAAGTATGTTGTAACAACATCCATCATCTGTATATGAAGTCTTTTCTATGCTACTAAACCAATAGGATAGCGAAAAATAATAACATCCATTATGGGGGAATATGTCTCTTCATAGTCAATACCAAGTCTTTCCGAAAACTCTTGTGCTACTAATTGAGATTTATATCGTACAATCTCATTTTTTTCATTTCTGTTTTGCACAAATACCCATTTGTATTCTATTGGTTTAACACCTTTAGGTGTTTTGACTATGGGTTCAAAAACCTTACGTTTTGAGGGAGATATTAGTTCTGTCTGAATTACTTACTTCCATTTAGGTCAATCACATCTTGATTGACATTCCTTTAAAGTCGTGGGTTCAAAGTCCTCATTTTCACTTAGAATATCAATTGCCACATTGTATGCAAAGATATCATCAATATTTGTATTTCTTCGATCCCATATTCTTATTGTAGAAATGTAATTTATTGATATTTCTTGATTATCTATTTCAACTTCTTCTTGAAGTTTTTCTTTTTGGATCAAATTATTCCTTTTTCTATACGGTCAATTTGTTCATTTGTTCCCCTTTTCTTTCGAAGGTTTTTATCCTTAGAATCAATTGGTCTTCCACACTTCAGGCATGGTTTTGGTTCATTTGTTGGTAGGGATCCTTAAGAGATCTCAATTCTGATAAGAGCATTTTTTGCTGAAACATTTAATTTAGTTACTCGTTTTGAATCAGAAAAATTATCTAATAGTTGATTTGCAATATGTTGAAAATGAATGATCAATTGAACTTCTAGTTCACAATATTTTGTACGAGAATCAAGATGACATAATGATGGATTATTCTAGGTAATCTCTTTTTTTAATTTTTCTTTCCTGGTATTATCTCCCCTTAAAGTTGAAAAAAATGTCTCATCAAACTAACAATCAAGAAGTCTAACAATAAAGACATCTTCTGTCATGGATTTAAGATATTTGATAATGAAGGAGAATCATAACCAATATAGATGCTTAATTTTCTGTAAGGCCCCATTTTTGTTCTGCGAGGGGAACAATAGGGATATAAATTGCATATCCAAAAGTGCGTAAATGATAAATATTAGGTTTTCTTCTAAAAACCAATTGTAAAGGGGAAAAAGTTTGAAAACTGTTGGGTCGGATGCGAATTAATGTTGTTGCATATAAAATGGCATGTTCCTAAGCATGAACGGGAAGCTTGAATTTCGTAAGTAATGTTCTCGCTATCAATTGGAGTCGTTTAATAAATGATTCTATTAAACATTTTGGGTATGAACATAAACTATGGGATGTTCAACCTTTATACTATTAGATATGCAATAATCATTAAATTCATGGGATGTAAATTTCCCGACATTATCAAGGCGAATTGTGTTAATTATGTAATCGGGGAATTGAGCTCATAAACAAATTATTTGAGGGAGTAATCTCAAAAATGTCATATTTCAAGTTGATAATAAGCACAGATGTGACCGTCTCGTAGAGGTATCAATTAAAACTATAAAATATCTAAATGATATATATGTTGGGTGAATCGGTCCACATATATCACCTTGAATTCGTCTAAAAAATGTAGGACATTTAAACCCAGTCTTACTTGGTGATGGTTTTATTATTAATTTGCCTTGATAACATACAGTACATGAGAATTCATTCGATTGAAGTAAAATCAGGTTCTTCAATGGATGTTTGGAAGAGTTTTCAATAATTCGTCGTATCATTGTAGATCCAAGATGTCCCAATCAATCATGCCATAATATAAATATATTTTGATTAGCAAACTTTGAGTTTGCTATGACATTTACTTCGATTGCTCTAATGTGTGTATAATAAAGACCTAAGGAAATGGCTGGTCGTCTCTTTAATATTTGTTTTTGTCCCAAGTTAGTCTTAGTAATGCATAAATACTCAGTGTTTCTCACATTGGTTTTCTTTATGTAATAACCATTGAGGTGAATATCTTTGAAATTTAATAAATTTCGGTAGGATCTAGGTGAAAATAATGCATTACTGATAAAAAAATTTGTTCCTCCTAGTAGTAAAATATTTACTTTTTCGAAACCTTCGATCAAGGTTACACTATCAGATATAGTATTCACATTTTGTTTTTTCATAATAAGATGAGAGAAATATCTCTTGCTTTTGAGAAGTGTATATGTAGTTGCACTGTTTACGAGACAGAGATCCTCATCTTCGTTGTTTGATCTAATTTTAGATGCAATACTATTCATAGATCTTCAAATAAATAAATAAATAAATAAAGTTTGTAATATTATAAATAAAATTTTGAAAAAGAAATACAAGATATTAATAAGAAAAACATAATAATTTAATTGAGATCATTTGTGTTATCAAGGAAATAGCCAATATCTAGATGGGGCAAATTTGCAAGACCCTCAAAAGTATTATTAGGATCATTATTTTAATATAAAAGATTTGCCTCCACATTATTATCTTTTTTCTTTTCAACGAGATTTGATAGAACTCGATAAGATGTTTTGGTATACGACGGTAAGCGACCAATGTCCCGTTGCCCTATATCGATAACACTTATTTTCAATGTTCTGACTAGATCCAACCTTCTCTTGT
Source organism: Dillenia turbinata (assembly GCA_037126225.1). Taxonomy (NCBI): domain Eukaryota; kingdom Viridiplantae; phylum Streptophyta; class Magnoliopsida; order Dilleniales; family Dilleniaceae; genus Dillenia; species Dillenia turbinata. The sequence goes on along the minus strand of JBAMMX010000022.1, from coordinate 7,185,024 downwards.
TTTGCCGCATTATTTTTCCACTTTTGGTGGTTTGTTCGATTACCGTGATCATTATGATAATTATTTCTCCCACCACCACGACCACGACCACGACTTTGGCCATGACCACATCCACGACCACGACCATGACCTCGACTGGGGTCATTTCCACGTCCTCGTCCTCGTCCAGAATCATTATGAATAGTCGCATTCATTTCAAGGAATGGACTAGAGCCAATTGCTACTGCAGGAGCATATTCGAGGTGTGAAGAGTGGAGAGTGTTTGCTCTAATATATTATAATCTGTAATATTCTCTTTACATAACTTTAATTGAGAACTGATATAAAAAACGTCTGAATTGTATGCACTCACTAATTTAAAATTATGAAATCTTAAATGAATCCAATCATAACGAGTTTTAGAGAGTATTACCGTTTTTTGGTGGGTAAACCTTTCCTCTAAACTTTTCCACAATTTAAGTGGATATTTCACTATTAAATACTTGATTTTCAAATCTTCATGGAGGTGATGATAGAGAAAAATCATTGTCTTGGCTCGATTTTGTAAAGTCTCTGTAATATTTTTTTTAATTGTTTCTCCTAGCCCATTTGCATTCAGATAGATTTTAGCCTCAAGAATCCATGACAAATAATTTTTTTTCGAAATGTCGAGAATCACAAACTCAAGTTTGGTGAGATTTGCCATAAAGTACCATCATACAAGCACAAAAACAAATTAGATTATAATTTATATAGGTGTTAAAAAAAATTATAAGTGACAATATGCCATACCATGTATCATTGCATGCAAAGTTCAAATCTATGATTGGTTCGACTAAGATCAATAGATCTGGTATTTGGAAGTGGCCACTTCAAATGAATTTTGTCGTTCAGTTGGCATTAGAAGAGTATATTTACGACCTCACTTAAAATCATTTAAGAAAGGGCACCTAACTATTGTACTTAATCTGTTTATTAAACCAGTTTAATATTGAAGCTACATCAACTTTCGTGCCTGCCCAACATAAGTTAAGAAAATGACCATTGGAAATAATTGAAACGTACTTTTTTTTTTCTTTTTCCCAGTTAAACCTGATATGTGCCTAAGATCTTGATTTATGTTTTCTAGTTTCATTTCATGCCTCTTCTGTGTCTTTTAGTAGAACCATCGAGTATGATGATATGAAAATTTAGGAACACCAGAAACATAAATTTTTAGCATAGTATGCATTGCATCAGTAGAGAAAAATAAAGGAACAAAGAATGCATTACAACAGTTGATTTATGTAATATTATCTTCATTCCAAGAAATAGAACAAACAATGAAATGGTTGGAGCAATCAATTTTCATGATGCAAGCATTGTCATATTAAATCTATGGTTGACTTACCTACAATGATGGCACTCTATAACATTGAGAGAATAAAATGTCATGTCCACGTAGATGTTTGTGGTGTTAAAAACTAAAGAGTGCATATGGCAGTCTTCCAATAAAAATGAAGGCTAAAGGAAACCTATAAGTTGTGATCACCAAGGATGAATCTTGATATTGAGCTTGTAAAAAAAATCTGAGTAAAGATCGTGCTGATAACGTATTATAAAACTTTGAGATTTAGAATCTGAAGTTTGATACGGGAATCAAAATAATGCGAGGACAAAAATCTAACTTAAAAGAAACTTAAACACAATGTAAAGAACAAGAGATGAAGTAGAGAGAACAATATTTTATTTCTTTTCTTGCTGTGCAAATAAGATTATAAGATGGCCCATTCATAGGTATTTGGAGAAGTATGAAAAGACACCTTCATTAATATGTTAATACAAAAATCAATAGTCACTTATGATCCCAGAGGTCAAAAGTTGTGATATCATTAAAGAGTTACCTAAAACCAATAGTCATTCCTATCGATGATAAATATGAACATCCATCCAAATTCTATATAATTTATAACACAATTCCAATTTTTGGTAGTTTATACCATTTCAACTCTTCACTCTCTTTTTTTTCTTTTAATGTTATTCATTAACCAAAGGTTGTACGGGAGCAATGTGTTGACATCCAAAATTTGGAATAACTATTTTTCGATTGTAGATGAGACATCAGTTCAAATCTCAATTTATAGGTTGAAGATGGTAATGGGTCCAATTGGATGAAGAGTCCATTGGTCGACAAAAAACACATGTAAAAGGATAAGATATAATCAAGATAAATTAGATAGCATTTTTAATTCCATTAGGATATCAATGAGATGAAAATTAATATAAATTAGAGGGCGTTTGGTTCAGTTCTGAAAATCGGAATTAGAATTATAAACTTTGGAATCGGAATGGATAGGATCATTCCAATTCATCTGTTTAGTTCAGTATATTGGAATGGATATCATTACCATATATGGTGTTTGGTTGCCTGATTTTTTCAAAATGAGGATTCAAATTTTTTAGATTTTATCCCTACTTCAATAAACAATAAAAAATTAATAGTTTAAAATAAACTATTTTTAAATATTATATAAAATTAATTTAATTTGAGAAAAATAATTATTTAAATATAATGAGCAATTTTGAGATTGGAAGATTGTGATTAAAAATTAAAAGAACTATATATTAATTTTGATGTGCAATTTTTGTTTTTCAATTTTATCATTTTCAAAGATTTAAAAAAAAAGAGAGAAAGTATTCTAACTTAATAATGAAAATTTTTCTTATTTAGATTTTTCTATACATATTATATTTTTTTCCTAAACTACATATTAAATTTTTTTCACTTGTTTAGTTTTTCCTATACATATGAGCTCATTTGAAATTTTGTAAAAGAAAAGGGATTTTGTATTAAAATCTATATTGTAAAATTAATCAAAATTTTTCTTATTAAACAATTAAATAACTACAAAAGTCAAAAAAATAAATATTTCATTACTTATAAATAAGTAATCACAAAAATCACAAAATATTTTATTACTCATAAATAAGTAACTATAAAAACCACAAAATATTTCATTACTCATAAAGTATCTCACAAAATAAGATAATATTTTGTAACAGTTTGGATAGTTATAGCCAATAACTAATAATTAGTATAATATTTTAATAAAAAAATCAACAACTAGCATAATGCTTTAGAAATTAATCGAAGGATAGAGAAGACTAATGACATATTTCTTTCTCATCTCAGTAGAGTAGCTAAAAAACATGGTGAGTTTGGAAGATTCAGCTCCTATGATGTTGCCCACTTTAAATATATCTGCACTTGGTAGTCCAAGTTTCATCAACTCATCAACCAACGTGTTGCTCCTTTCTAAAGCCAATTGTTCACGTTTATCATCATTTACCATAACAGTTGTCATTGTTATGAAGTTGGTTGAAATTCCTTCCATAAATGATGTAAATTGTCTTGTAAGTTGTTGAAATTGGACATTAAATATTTGATGATGTTGCTGCCGATTTCATTTTCTTTGAAGCAATATAACTCGAAGGTGATGCTTTCTTTAACTTTTTAGAATTTCTAGTGCTTGTTGAAGTAGCTTGTGTTTCTTATACAACTGAATTTACTTCTTCAATCTCATGTCAGTACTTAAATCTTCATCAACAATAACATTTTTCTCTTCTTTCTCCATGTTTTGGACAGCTTTTACATAGCCCTCGGCAACAGCTCCAGTTGCTCTATTTTTTCCATAAACAATTTCAAGATCACCCAAATATGAAATTTTGACATCCCATAGTCCTTTTGCTTCTTTGTGCAACTTCAAAATGAAAATAAATTGAAAATTAGAAAAACATATAAAAAATATAACAAAGTAACATTCATTAATATTATAAAGTTTGTAAATAAAAAGAAACTTTCTTGCCTTGCACCAATTCTCATACCATTGTCTCTCACAAGCAATTTTTTTGTCAACATAATTCCAGTTGCAACCATTTTCTTTACACATCTCGGTTATTGTGTTATAACGGGCCTTCAACCATTTCACCTTTGATTCCAAATGTGGAGAAAATTGTTTTTCAAATGTAGGAAGCTTACGGAGTATTATTTTGTGTAACTCGTTTATGTAATTATTTTTGAATCCTCCATCCGTTTTCCATAAAAGGATCACAAGCTAACTCTTGCAAAGCTTCAATTAACAATTACACCTCCAAATCAGTCCAAAAATATTTGTTTTTTCCTCGCCCGCGTGTATTTTCATCATTCTCCATCCTATCATAGAAATGTTACTTATGATAAAAAAAACCCAACATAGCAAATTAATAACAATAAGATAATTTAACATAACACATATCAAATATATATATATAAATAAAAAAAAAAAAAATTTAAAACAAAAAAAAAAAAAATTTTAAAAAAAAAAAAAAAAAAAAAAAAAAAAAAAAAACAAAAACAACCCCATCTAGAAAATAAAACAAATAACTTAAATTAAAAATACAACTACATTTTTTTTCTAAAAAATTATAACTCAAATTCAAGTAGTAGCTCCAAATCTCCAAGAATTGAACATCTCTATAGCTAAATTGTTTCGAAAATTGGTCCATTCATCACTTGGTGCAATATTTGTTATATAATCGATGGCTTCATCATCTTCTTCAATTTCATCAGCTTCTATATCCTCTACTTCAGATGTCAATTGTTTTTGTGGATCAAAATTCATGAACTTCCGAATTAAATTATGCAATAAACAACAAGCCTTTATTATTCGAACTTCTGTTTGGATTTCAATAAATAAAGGGGATGCAAGAATTTTCCACCTTCCTTTGAGCAATCCAAAACATCTCTCTATCACATTTCTAGCTTTTAAGTGTTTCATGTTAAAATACTCTTCTGGTGTTTCTAGTAACGACCATTAAATTTATTAAGGTGATATCGTTGCCCTCGAAATGGGACAAGAAATCCCTTTGCATTGCAGTATCCAGCATCCACCAAGTAATAAAAACCTTCAACATTGAATAATATACAAATTAAAAATGAAACAACTGTTATTATGATAACACAATAGGATAATGCCATAGACGTATTTACCTTGAGGTACTCTAAGGCCTTTAGATCTAGAAATAGCATTTCGAAGTACACGACCATCATGTGCAGAGCCTTCCCAACCAGGCAAAACATATATAAATTGCATGTTTGGGGTACAAACGCCTAATACGTTTGTTGCAAGACTTGCTTTTCTTGTTTAATACCTTGGCTTCTGGTCACTAGGAGGTGTCACTCTAATTAAAGTCCCATCTAAAGCACCTAGACAATTCTATAATTGAAAAACAACTAAAAAAATCAAAAATAAGAAAAAATATTCTAGTTTAAAGATAATCTAACTTATTTAAAATATTAGCATAAATTATCTTAAAACATTTTCATCTGTCATCTCTGCACTCATCGGTAATAGGTTCAGGTTTCTCAAACAGCAGGTCATGTAGTCTTAATATTGCTAGAAGACAAAGATTAAACTGATGACTAACCGTTTCTCCATTTCGCAAAATTGTAAGTCCGATCGTTCTATTCTTTTTGTGGTGAGTCAAAGTGTACACAAACATGGCAACAATTTCTTCTAAACTCATGTTTCTTGTGGGTTTTAAACCTCCAAAATCTCTAACCATGGTGCACAATATCTCAAATGTATGTCTATCCATATGAAGTATACTAATACAATGAGTATCACTGTCCTTAGTAATTCTATATAAGTACTGGAGTCGCTCATATTTTTTTTCTTCTTTAGATTTAATTGACTTTCGCATACTTTGGAGGAATATGAATGCTATGTGTTGCCACACCATGAAGGCCAGGATAAAAATCATAAACATTGTAAACATAATCCGAATGTTGCGCATTTTCTTTCGTTTACTAGTCGTAATAAGAAGACGTGTCATTTCTCTACAATGAAATATTATAAAGTTAAGTAACTATTAATTACAAGGTTAATTAATCTCAGGAAAAAAATAGTACCAAAATTTCAAAATTAAAGTAATACCAAAATAAAAAATCTAACAACACATTTCAAAACCTTAACAAAAGCAATAAGAGAGAGAGAATTGAAACTCACTGAGAAAGCACGAAAGAAAAAAGACAAAATGTGAAATTTTGAGTTTTTGGAGTCTGCAAAACCATAAAGAGAGTTATTACAATATACTGAATGTATGGGCAATTAACCACCTAACAAAAGCAGAAAGCCTTTCTAGCTTATTTACATGACTGTAGGTTCCAAATCCCATCAGGTAAATGATAAGAAAGTTAAATATAACACTATAATAAGTGAACACAATTATCTTGAAAATTAGCTTATTTATAATTAACCACCAAACAAAAGCAGAAAGCTTTTCTAGCTTTTTCACTAGTGTGATCATGCCTTACTAAATTGTTTATAAGATACCGGCTGTTCACTTGCTCAATCATAAGATAGGAATCACAGAAGTATTTAAAATAACCCGTACTTGTTTATAGAATTCATCTAGACAGTTATGGTAAATTGTTTTAATGCTTTTTCAAAGCCTAGATGAATTACTAGAAGGAAAATTATATAGATACGCTTCTACAATAATTACTTGAAGGAAAATTACCCTTTCTTTTGAAATAGGGAATTTCATTGTGGTTCTATTTGAAATCTTAGAGAAATACCAAAGTTTTTAAAGATCCTGAACCAAAAAAGAGAAAACTAATATTTGATGCCTCAAATATGCAACTATTTTCAAAGGACAAGCAAGGGAGAGGTTTTTTCTTCTTCTTTTTTGTGGGGGGGTGGGGAAGAGGGGTTTGAATTGAATGTGACAGAATGTGTTTCTGAAATGGAAATATTGAGTTCATACTTGAAATGAAGCTTCGAGTACCCAGGGGGTTGGATTGGGACATAGTCATAGATTGGATGGTTGACATTTTGCAAATAAAGGGAAAAAGAGAGTAGGAGAAGGCAGCTTTATTTATTTCCAGTTGAACTTCTTGAAATTTGATTTTTAATGGGAGCAATGTCCAAGTCCAAATGTTGCATAATTCCAAGAAGAAACTCAATTTGACAAAGATTCAAGAAACGGGCCTTAAGTGATTGTTATTTTGATGGAAGATGGAAGTGATCGCACCGCAATATTAGAAGACAACCACCCCCTTTTTTCACTCAAATTGAAGCCAAATCAAACGAAGCCATAATCAACTTCACCAAATTGAAAATTTATAAAATTATTGGCCATTAAAATGATAAAATTGAGCAATGTCATCTCTAATTGCAAAAACCCATACACATGACATCAACACAGTAATCGACCATAGTATCAAAACCGAGAAAATTAATTGCAATGAGAACAATGTCAATTATTCTATCTAAAATCATTAAACCATAGAAACCCCATAAAAACTTCATTAGAAAAATCGATAAATCCAATAAAAAAGCTAAAAATCTATAAAAATACATGATAGAAATGAAAAAAAAAAAAAACCGGGAACCTGATTTAATTGAGAAAATTATAGAGAAACTACATACCTAACTAATGCAACAAGTTCAGTGGTGGGCAATGACGAAGAGAGAGGGTTGGGAGCTTAGGGACGATGGGCTTGCTTTTTCATTTGAAACTTTAGCTTGAACGGGGAGAGACGGAGAGAGAGAGAATGTGAAAAAACATGGGTAGTGTTGGAAAATAAAAAATTTATTTGAGAATCAAACATGAGTTTTGAATGAAACCCACCAATTTATTTGGATTTTGTGGATTCTCATATTTTTAGAATTGATTCCAAAATTTTTATTCTCATAGTGTTAACCCAAACACCATTTTTGGGTTTTATTCCCATTTTCCATTCTCATACTCTCTTACCAAACGCCCTCTTAATTTGTAAAGAGATTGGATAAGGATCATCTTCAAAGAGTGGTTAAATGATGTTAGACATGCTATATTTAAAAAAAAAAAAAATCTAAATAGGCTGGTGAAGGGTATCCGACATACAACTATAAAAAATTCTTTATATAGTTTTTTTAATTAGTTTTTCTTTTTTGTATTAGTTAATGGTACTCCTAGGAGAAAATTACGTGAGTTTGTAAATTTCTTTTTCATTGTTCTTAATTTCATAATTGCTATTAATAAAGTTCATAAATTTTTTTCCCATTTTTCAGACCTTATTCATTCAAATTTGTTGACAATTATGAAACTAGGAACTCTTTGGAGTACCGAAGCTATAATAGCCGGATAGAGTATCTCTATTAATACAATTATTTGAGAAAAAATGGGAATTAAACAGTAGATTATCTTTTAAGCTCTTGTTAAAATGAGATTTGAGTTTATTATTATTCTTTTTTTGTAATGGTAATGGGAATGTCAATCATTAATTTTCTTATGCACATTGATTAATCTATTTGACAGGAACAAACAATTTATAAGTAGCACTACTATGCTTATAATGAATATAGATTTATTTATATTTATTAATATAATTATCGGTAAAAATTAAATTTGAGTTTATAATTTGAAAAAAGTACATCCACGGTTATATTATTTGTCATTTGAATGTAGCTCGTCTTTAATTTTTTTTTTGGTACAATAGTTTGTCTCTAAATTTTGTATAAAGTTGAGTTAAAAACTTTCATTTTTTTATATAATTACTTAATAGATTAAAATTATTGTTGAGAATTAAATATATTCTTTTTAAAAAAATTATCGATTATATTAATTATTAGCGTGCATGCTTGTGCTTTAGGAACTTAATTTGTGATCTTGGTTTTAATTTAAGGTCCCAACAATCTTCATGTTCATTGTCAAATTTAGTCAAAAGAATCGAAATTAATAGCATTAATTTTTGAGAAAATGTCGAAAGTCAAATGTCACCAAGGTCTGTGGGGGCACCGCAAGGACCGAGAAGTGGAATCCAAAGGCAATCGCCAAAATTCGCCGCAGGCAGAGGCGGCTCCCCCGTCAAAGTAAACGAACTGGCACCTTTTTAAACGCATCCTCCCCTCCATCTAGAAAGTCATCGACACCCATCTCAAAGTACAAGGTGAAACCCAAACCCAAAACCAAGTTACCCAACCCAACCCATACACTCGAATTCTTAAGGATTCCTCTCTCTCTCTCTCTCTCTCTCTCTCTCTCTCTCTCTCTCTCATACTTTTTGGCCCCAACCTAATCGACTTCCTCTATCTCGTATTTAGTAAATTAAGGATTGATGGATCTGGTATTTGTTATAAAGCTAGCTTCTTGCAGGACAGAGATCTCATATTGACGAACAAATTACAAAAGGGTTTGTCTATCTTCTTCTTTATGAACAGAGCGCCTTGGTATTATAGTTGTTTGAGTTTTCTGGGGTATTGAATATTTGCTTGAAATTATGCAGGCGAGAATATTTAGGAGGGAGCTAAATTAATTTCATGTTGCAGAAGGTGAGTTACTTATTTCCATATTTGGCTTCCATCTTCACTTTCCCAATATAAGCCTCTCTGGTTCCCCCCCCCCCCGGGGGCGGGGAATGGTGTTGTAAAGTTTTAACTGTTTTAAAGAAAATTTTAGAATTAAAATTCTGAATTATAAGAGAGAAAAAAAAATACAATTGTAAACTGATTACTAATATAGTATTTATACCGAACACTTTCTAATTAGTTAAATGAAATATAAACAAAACCCCAAAAAACTAGAAACTTCCTGAAAAGAATACTAAATAAAGAAGGGAAAACTAAAAAAAGATAGTAACTTTCTAATTTAACTTGGATGCTCTTGGATTTATGTGGATGCCTCAACCATGGCGGCGTGCAAGGAAGATCTTGGGCATGGACTTGACCTGCTTCCCTATTCAAAGTTGTACCCACGAAAGTGGTTCATATATGTTGTTCCCTCTAGGTTGGAAGTTTCGGGTGTATTGGGGCTTTGCATTTTAGAGATACCTTGAATTTCACTCTTCTCTTTGCCTGTGGACATCGGCTCCTTTGACGAACCATGTAAATCTTGTTTCTTCTTTTGGTTTGTGTCATGCTTTATTTTCTTTATTTTGTTCTGTTGGTAAATATGCCCATGTGGGGCTTTTTACCTCAAGTGAAATTTTAATTTAAATTAAAATTTAGATAATGAGATAACTCCCATTATCTCTTAACCGTCCATCTCCATATAGATCTCTCTCTCTCTCAATACACTTCCTACGTGAGTTAATTATCTACAAGTGTGTGTTTTTGAGAGAACACATTATCATTATGTACATTGCTGAGAGAGAATATTAAGAGCAATTGAGAATTGCTTACAGATACCAAGTGAGAGACACATTCTCTAGAGTGAGAAAACCATCGAGAGCTTCAAGAAATTTCGAGTAGGAAATCTTCTTCCATCATTGAGTTCACCGAATTGTGGATTGAGGTGTCATGACATAGTGTTGGTGGTTCGATATCGTGATCACCATCCCGACTGAGATTTTTGTTCGAGGGTTCGTAGTCATGGATTTTTGAAAACCAATACATCAAGGTATGACCTGAAAAATTTCGATGGTTTAATTTTCACACTTCCGCATGCACATACATGTAGAATAAATCTAACATTGGTATTAGAATATGTTTAGATTTATTAAAAAAAAATTTTGGAATTTTTTCTTGTATAAAATGTGTAAGGTAAAAATTTAGGGTCCAGATAATGAATGAATTTCGTAAATTCGAAGATACCACAAGATTACCTATGACACAAGGAACATGAATATGATTTTTATTTAATTTTTAAAGCGTCCCTAACCCATGAAATTGTCGGTCGAAGTTCCAGCCATGAACAGTGATCCCGAACCTTAAAATCTTAGATCTGTCAAGATAGAGGACAATTTGATTTGTGAAAATGCTCTAAAAATATTCATCATGTTATGATCTATAGTTTTGATATATTATTTGTGTGTTTCCATTGTCGGAATGTGATTTTCTCCATTGGTCATGAACGGCCACGATGGGGAATTTCAAATTGCTGCGTTTAGGGCATGATTCTTCCAAAAAAATCAAGTTTAAAGATGAATTGGGGAGGTTCAAATTCACTTTTCGGGTGAAATTGATGCCCAAAACGGTTGGAAAATGGGTTTTTCGGCAGCCGATCGCACGGATTTGTTTGCAGACCCATTGGGTGAAGAAGACCCAACTTCGGGTCTTAGTCGCGTGAACGTCACGTGCACAAAGGCGCGTGACAGTGTATGGAGCGAGTGTGTGAAGCTCACGTGCGCTGAGGCGCGTGAGCAACAGGGTTGGGTCCTGGCCGGATCCCACTTGGATCCGCGTCCCGACCCTGGACGCGACCCGAGGCGCATGTGAGTGCGTGTGTAGCAGCTTGCTGCTAGCGCGTGAGACCTTCGACGACGCATCAAGTCGTTTCAGATTGTTTTTTTTTTTTTTTTTCATTTTTGTGGTCACACATCATTATTTGAGACTTTTTTTGGGTTCTTGTATACCGATTCCAAATATGGGTGGTGAGATGTAACTCCAGGTTGTGGTGGATGGATCCATTGATCCATTCGTTCGCTTTGGGATTTACATTTGAGTTATTTCGTGTTTGTTGATTCAAATGGTGCACAAAATATGAGAATATGTATGAATAAGTCACTAATATCTCTCTTTTCTATGTTCGGAGATTATGGCTGTTTCGAAAACTATCGTTCTGGATCTTTGTAAGGTGATAAGCTAAATGATGATAATTACAACATTTGGCATAAGAAGATTCAGCTTGTCCTCGAGGAGTAGGATTTTTTTGAGATTTTGAGGCATGAGATTGTGGACCCTGGGGAGGTTACCACGTCTTAAGCTAGACGAGATCAGGATGCCTATTGTGTATGGAAGAAGAAGGATAGCATGCTAGGGCAATCCTGATTAGTAGTATGCATGATAATATGATCCTAGTCTTTGAGAGTATCATATGACTATGTCGGTTTGGCTCACCCTAAAAGAGCATTATGGTGCTTTTTCAGCTCTTAAAGTGAGAATACTGACTTATAAGTTTATTACTTATAAAAAAATGACTGATCATACGATGAAACAATATTTGATCCAAATGTCGAGTGTAATCGCCGGGTTAAGGAACGCGGGCGAGCCCATTTTGGATGAGATTTGGGTATTGGTATGATCCGGTCTTTACTTGATTCATGGGAGAACATGAAAACCTATCTCACACACGACGAGAATATTTGTATATTCATTGATGTGAGCAGACATTGTCAGCTCGAGGAGCGCTTGGAGGTGAGTAGACCGCATTTGGGTCATGCTTATATAGCGGAGTTGAGCAAGGGCTCCCGTGACACCAAATGCAAATGGAAAAGGCATGAGGAGGAGACCCGAGGTCCAGGCAAGAGGAATCCATTCGAGAAATCCGACAGCAGAGTACAAAAGTGCAAGAAAAATGAGTTGAATAAGGTCAAGGTGAAGTGTTACATCTGTGGTAAAGTTGGTCATTTCACTCATGAGTGTGACGAGTGGAAGGTATGTCCTTTTTTCTTACATAGTTTGAGTTTTGTCTCCTCTATTGTGATGCCATTGATTTCTCTCCTTTGTGGATTGTAGATTCGGGAGCCACCGACCTTGTAGCTTGAGATAAGAGCGCGTACGTGGAGCTTTGCTTTCAGGCTACGAGGATTTATGTGGGAAACAAAGCATTCATCGTTGTCAAAGGGATTGGCAATTGCAAGCTTGTGCTGTGAAATGGCCTGACTCTTTATCTACATGATGTACTTTATGCTCCGGATATTCAACGGAATCTGATTTCTATACTTTGCTTAGATCACTTTGGATATGTTTTGTCTTTTAGAAACTCTATTGTTTCTATTAGTTATGACAGTTTTTTTGCTTATTTTGATTTTGTCTATGATGGACTGTATGCACCAGGTGCTATTTCTTTTGATGGTTATTCTTATTATTCTTTTATTGTGTTTACATTTGATTGTGTTGATGATAATGTGAATGTATGATATAGTAAACTTAAACATATAGCGCAAGAGAGGATAACCTAGTTAGCAACGAGTGGTCTGTTGAGCCTGCTAACCACAGTCTATATGTGAGTTGCGTAGCTGGTAAAATTATAAGAAAACCATTTGGCAAGACAATGAGAGATGAGAGTCCGTTGCAGTTGATTCATTCTGATATCTGTGGTCCTATAAACGTGAGAGCTTGAAATGGAGCTGTGTATTTCATTACGTTTATAAACGATTACACGCATTTCAGTTATGTCTATCTGATTTTGTGTAAGTCTGAAACGTTGAAATGCTTTAAGAGGTTTATTAGTAAGATTGAGAATTAGTTAGATTTGAGGGTGAAAACTCTCAGAACTGATTGAGAGTACGAGTATTTGTCTGAATAATTTAAAGAGTTCTGTTTTAAGAAAGGTATTACGAGAAAACTGATTATTTCTGCTACTTTTTAGCAGAATGGAGTAGCCGAGAGGAGTAGGACTCTGTTGAAGATGGTGAGGTCTATGATGACGTAGACCAATTTGCTTATCTCCTATTGGGGAGATACTTTATTGACTGCAATCTATGTCTTCAACCGTGTTCCATCAAAATCCATGGTCAGTACCCTATATGAGTTTTGGACAAGAAGATAGCCTGATCTTAGCCACTTGAGGTCATAGGATTGTGCCGCGTATGTTGATGATTCCTCGTATCTACACGGTAAGTTAGACTCGTGAGGAAAGAAGTGTGTCTTTATAAGGTATTCAAAACACTTAAAGGGGCATGTATTCTTAGACGAGTATACGGGTGGTACTATCAGTGAGATTGAGTTTCGTAATGCCACGTTTCTTGAGAATGATTTCTCTAAGAAAGGTGAAATTGATTAGTACTTTACCTTCTATGAGATAGATGAGGCTAGTAGCTCAGTTGAGCCCAACGGCGAGACCCAAGAATCCGTTACGGATCTTGGTCCTAGTAGAATTAATCCATGTAGAGGTGAAGGGGTTCCCCTTTCTCGTAGGAGCAATCGAGGACCCGTACCTAAATATCGTTTCTCAATTGAAGGTGAGACCCTTATAGTGACTCCTGAGGATGATAAGGAGCCCAAAATGGTACAGGAGACTCTTGAGGGTTTCGCGAAGAATCATTGATTGAAAACCATAGATGAAGAGATGGAGTCAATAAAAATCAATGAGGTCTGGGAGTTAGTTGATTTGCCTAAGGGTAGAAAGACCATTGAGAATAAGTGGATTCTTAAGATCAAGAGAAAGGTTGACGGATCGGTGGAGATATATATAACCCGTTTGATAGCCAAAGATTACACTTAGACTAAGGGCATGGACTACGAAGAGATTTTCTCCCTAGTAGTCAAATTTATCTCAATTTATTTACTTTTAACAATTATTGTGGATATGGATTTGAAATTATACTAGATGGATGTTAAGATTGACGTTCTGAACGGATGTTTGGATGAGAAGATCTATATGAAACAGCCATCTGGCTTTGTTCCTGTAGGTCAAGAGGATAAGGTTTGTTGATTTTGGATGTCGATATATGGGCTTAAGCAATCTCCAGTTAGTGGTACTTGAAATTTCACGAGAAGATGATATCTTATAGTTTCGTGATGATCGAACATGATTATTACGGCTATCTGATACATCCTTAAGATTCATTTGTGATTATATCCTTATATGTGGATAACATTCTATTGGTCGGGAACAATAGAGAGTATCTGATGACCATTAAAATGTGGTTATCGTTGAGTTTTTATATGAAAGACATGGGTGAGGATTAGTTCATTATCGGAGTTAGAATCTAGAGGGATCGTTTGAGACGGCTGTTGGCTCTTTCACAAGAGTCCTACATCACGAAGATTCTCGAACACTTCGGGATGAGCGATTGCAACCCATAGATACTCTTATCGTTAAAGGTGAAGGATTGAGTCTTGACATGCGTCTTAAAACTTAGGAAAAAATAAGGGAAATGAGTAAAATCCCTTATGTCAGTATAGTGAGCAGTTTGATATATGTAATGTTGTGTATACGACCAGACATTTATTTTGTAGTCATTTTGATGAGTAGGTATCAATCGAATCCTGAAAGGGATCACTGGAGAGCAGTGAAAAGGATTCGAAGATATCTCAAGGGAATTATGGACTTCTCTTTGTGTTACGAAAAAGGTGATTTACGTTTTGTTGGGTATTCAGATGTCGATTAGGGTGGCGATCTGAATGGACGCAAATTGACATCAGGTTTTGCTATCTTGTTTAATAACGGTGCCACATCTTGGAGCAGCAAAAAACAAATCTGTGTATCTCTATCTACGATGGAGGTTGAGTTTGTGGAATGCTCCGCGGTAGCTCAGGAGAGTGTTTGGCTTTGAAAATTTCTAAATGACTTACGGATTGTGGTAGATAGTAGGAGGTAAGTGATGATGTATTGTGATAGTCAGACTACTATTGCCTACACTCAAAACCCTAGGTATCATAGTAGGACCAAATACATTGATACCAAATATCATTTTGTGAGATAAATCATTGAGAATGGTGAAGTGATAATTAAGTATATTTTCACACAGCATGGTAGCTAATCCCTTCACCAAACCTATTATAAAAGATTCCTTTGTAGGATATAGGGTATCATTGGGTTTACATGTACTTTTACATTTCTCATATGTACTATGTCGATATTTTGATGTTTATTATTATATATGATATACGTGTATTATTCAGTTATTTATTTATTACACCTATTTGTTATATATTTTGTGATGTGATGTGATCAAAGTTATCAAAACTAGACCGACTTGCTGGTCGGATCGGTTCAACCGGCCATTCAGACTTTTCATGGGTCGGTCCGATGAAAATACCATTTTTACATCCAACTTTAAAAATCCGTGGGTCCGTGGGTCAGTTGTCGGTGAACTGTGACCCGTGTGACCAATGGTTTAGACAAAACCTGTGGGTTTTGTTTTTGAAGATTTACCCAAAAAAAAAAAATCTTCACCATCTTTGATGAAGATGGAATTGACCATCGTAGACAACTTGTGGCCATCGCTTGAATCAGTGGTGATGAACGATGTTGACTTAGTTCCTTGACAAATCGTCTTCCTTTTTACCCGAACAGCCTCCGTAACCGTGCAACCTGAAGTATGACTGTTCATCCTCTTTCAGCTTTGCTTGTGAATGCTTTGATGTTACAATAGCAGTTTATAGTGGTGAGAGGAGGATTGGGAAGGTTGAGTTCGGCTTTCCATGAAGGCCTTGAGACCGGGAGAGAGAGAGAGAGAGAGGAGTGCTTGGGATATGTGAAGAAATGAATCGTACCTGATGTTCTATCATTAAAATGGGGATTTAACCATTGCCTTGAAAGTTGAAACGAGAGAGAGAGAGAGAGAGAGAGAGAGAGAGTGATTGATTAGACTTTTTTATGCTTTTCGGTCTATTTTTATGAAATTGGGGAGGGGGAGGTGTTTTGTTATTTTATTTTTTATTATTATTGATTTTATGTTTATTAAAATTTTATTTTTAAATTTTTATACGAAAATATAAAATTAATATATATATTTATTTTAAAAATTAATTTTATATATAATTTTTATTATTATTATTATTATAAAATCTACGATTCAACCGCATTGACTCACGGTTGAATCAGTTGAATTATAATTTTAAATTTTACGAGTTGATATACAGTACGGTTTTGATAATATTGGATGTAAAAGATATGCTAGACAGACGAGGTCGGTTCTCTCACATGAGTGACCACCTCTAGCTCTAAGTGAACGAGGATGAGACGGTTTCTAAATATAAGAGGATTTAAGAGTGGCTTTGCTAGAACATAAGTCGTCTTGATATATGTTCAGAATGAGATCATATGCGATGACTGACATAGATATACTCACATCCTTGTTGCTTGTAAGTAGTCAGTTTTGAGATTTCAGAGATCACCTACGTTTAGTGATATTGTCTCTGAGGTACTATTTTTGAGATTTTTAGGTAAAATCTTATGTATAAACTGTGTTTCATACTTGTATAGTATTAGAGAAATCTGATATATGTCATTTTGAGAGATGGAGGAATAACACTATGACACGTGTTTCATACCACGTGTGATAAATCGACCATGGGTTAGTGGGAGCTATTATTTGAGACATGATGTGATATTGATCCCCGTGTCCCACTATGTGAGACCCGAGACCCATTGAATGGGCGTATCAGTACCCTTATTATTTTTGGTTGTTTTTTGAAGTTTTGGTTCAATGTATGCTAGTTTAGTCTGCTTACCAATGATATATAAGATAATGAGGTTTGTGAGACAGATCTAGGAAAATAACTAAATTGAAATGGATAGATACTAGTAGGGAAAAGAAAGGTCAATCGACATTACGTTATTGAGTTGTATTCACCGGTCGACCTATTATATTTATCTATATTGTGATTGAAACATAATAGTGAATACACAGTAGAGCAACGATTGAGGATCACTTTTGATGAGGAAAGTGACTCGATGGATGTAATGTGTTGAGTTTGGGGTACAACGAGTTCCTTATGATACTAATGGTGGCTCTTCGATCATTTTAACAGGTGTATCGAGATGTCTTTACTTGCAGGTGTACTTGCTGGTCGCATAACGTCCCATCTTGTATGAAAATCTAATAGGGTAATAAGGTAGATCACATGAATTGTGATCTTGTAATGAGATAAAAATGCCCTTATGTGCAAGTGTGAGATGTTGATAAATATGTCCATGAGAGGTTTTTTACCTCAAGTGAAATTTTAATTTAAATTAAAATTTAGATAATGGGATAACTCCCATTATCTCTTAAGTATCCATCTCCATATAGATATCCCATTATCTCTTAAGTATCCATCTCCATATAGATCTCTCCCTCTCTCAATACACTTCCTACATGAGTTAATTATCTACAAGTGTGTGTTTTTGGGAGAACACATTATCATTACGTGCATTGTTAAGAGATAATATTAAGAGCAATTGAGGATTGCTTAGAGAGACCGAGTGAGAGACACATTCTCTAGAGTGAGAAAACCATTGAGGGCTTCAAGAAATTTTGAGTAGGAAATCTTCTCCCATCATTGAGTTCACCGGATTGTGGATTAAGGTATCATGACATAGTATTGGTGGTTTGATATCGTGATCACCATTCCGACCAAGAATTTTGTTCGAGTGTTCGTAGTCATGGATTTTTTGAAACCTACACATCAAGGTATGATCCGAAAAATTTCGATGGTTTAGGTTTCATGCTTCTGCATGCGCATACATGTAGAATAAATCTAACATGTTCTTTGTTTTTGCCATTGCTATTACAATATGCATGCAAGTACCTATATGATCAACTCAACCCAGTGAGATCTTGTTCAAAAGGGACCATATAGTAATTATGACCTCTTAACTGAACATTTTCTATTTTCTATTTTTCTTTTTTTATTATTATTGTTACCAAACTACTTTATATGCTGGCAACATTCAGTGTTGTAGGTTGAACTCTATGGAACTTTGGTATTGGGCTACAAATCGTGCATTGGAAGAATAAATTGAGGTAAAATGCATGATTTTTTGAGTGATCATGGAAAGAATTGGCTGCCATGCAATGATATATTTTCATCAGGAGGAGGTATTATCACCAATGGTATTGCCATGTCTTCCACTAAGAGCTCTATCTATGGGCAAAACAATGGAAGTGTTCAAGGTCGACCTTCTGATTCTACAAATAGGTGGTACCTATATGATGATTGAACAGTGTTTCATGCAATGTGATTATAACCTAAGGTTAATGGAGATTCTGTTCGTCTAAAGCCAAATGTATGTCTTAACTGCAGGCAAAACTTTGAAACACGATCTGCTGTGAGCAATGTAAGCAAGGACACCAATTTCAATAACTTGCAAGATCCAGAAACTATGGTTCTAATCTCCATACCTGACCAACATATAATTTTGTACTACCCTATCTATTGCTAGTTGCTCTCTCACATTGACTTATTTTAGGAACTCTATTCACGAGCTAAAGCACAAGAAAAGGAAATCCTTCATCTTCGTGAAAAAGTTGGCATGGCCTGTATTAAGGTACCAATATTTTCCCTGAAATTTTTCTATGTTCGTCAAACATTCATGAGCAATGTAATCTGAATTTTTAATTGCAATCTTGCAATTTTTGGTTCCAGGAATTGCAGTTGTTGAAAGAAAAATATGCATTGGAGAGGAAACTTTCTGACTTACGGATGGTTGGTTTCTGTCGTATAATTGATCTCTCAGAACAATTAAATTAGTCCAGCGACTTTAGTACTGATTTTTGCCCCTCTCCTGGGCTCACATGGTTCAACTGTAGGCAATTGATGAGAAGCAGAATGAAGCAGTCTCATCAGCCTTAAGTGAATTGGCTCGAAGAAAGGGTGACCTCGAAGAAAATCTCAAATTGGTTCATGAATTGAAGGTTAGTTATAAGTATCTTTCTAACTTCTGTTTCCTTGTATTTCTTCAACTTTTTATTTAGTATTTTCTAAGATTTTCAAGCTTGAGGTAGCTTTAGAGAGTAACTGATTGCTTTTGAATTTGGTTCTTACTGGAAAACATTCTGTTATCTCCTGTTATCATGTCATTTTTGACCGCTTGCATTTTCTTGATGCTTCCATGCTTTTTAATGATAATTAATCATGTTTGTGGATTCTGAATTAATAACAGAATGCATGAAAAATAGAAGGGAACTATGACTACCTTGCAAATTTAGGACAAGGGTAATAGGTTACATTAGGTGCATTTGAGCTGGATACTCTTCTTGGTTGCTTTTGACTTCAGTTTGGGTGGATGTAAGGGGTTTGGACCTTGGTGTTTTATGCCGTTTTACGGTCCTCCTGTTATTAATGTCATCAGTTTCATACAGAGGTTTCAGATGGGTGTAATGGCAGTCTAGGCTCACAGCTAGTGTGACAGGTTTTGATTACTAATTTGAAAGTGTGTTGAGGGATACTATTGTCTCTTCCTATAGAAAAAGGGTTATTTGTGTGTTGAATGATTAGTTTGCGGTGAGTCTCCATGGGTCATAGTGTTGCTTCCAATGTTAATAGAATTTTATTAATACTCGGAAGATGCCTTCTCCATCTTGTTAAGTAAAATTTCTCTATGGCAGCATTGGATCACTTCCGTCTCTCAGAGTATAATCAGGTGAGGAGGGCGACACCCTAGCTTTGTATGGTTTGAGAATATGCAGCTTTCTCATCCTTCTTTCTGTCATTGTAACTAACATTTGGAGAGAGTTCTCTTGTCAAGGCTGGGAGGGTTTTTAATTGATGACCAAGCTTGAATCTCTGATTGAGTTTTTGTAGGAATGGTATGTTAATACTTTTGGGGATCTTTGAGTGGAAACAGATATCCTTCATGAGGTTACCCGTCTGGCCAGGTTGGAAGTAGATTTGGAACCTTTTGATAATCATTGTACTAGGAAGTTGTCATTAAGAAAAGAGCATTTGGCGGCAGAAAATTCTGATTGAATGGGTTAGAAAGGGTAAATGTAACAGTAATTTTTTCCATAAAATCTTCTGACATAACCAGGTAAGTTGTATTATAATGATTGAGGTGAATGATTTGTTGTTTTTAATGTTTGCGAAGGATGATGCTTGGAGGCCAATCATTGATGTCTTGAACTGGTTACCGATTTTTAAGGATAGTGCTTCTTTGTTGGAGTGGCTAATTGTCTTTGAGGAGCTAAGTACAGTGACTTTTGGTTTGAACAGAGATAAGTCATAAGGTCTTAATCCTTCACTATGACCTTCTTTGTTAGAAAGTTGTTAAGGATAACCTAGGGTGCCTCAGGAGTTTTACACAAATGTGGTAACTGGTAACAGCACAAAATGACTTCCACATATCCTTGAAAAGATTAATAGTGTAAGGATCTCAGGTGTGTTAGATTAACCCCTACTGTATATTTGGGTTTTGCTTAAGTATATAGCTTATTGTTTGTGTGTCGCATTGAATGACACTGTCTTCATAAATTAGCAGGCTTTTAAAGAAGGTGGATAAATCTGGGATGGTTTTGGCTACTAATGAAGTTGTAGATGATGCGAAGAGAAGAACAAAGAGAAGGAGGAGGAGAGAATTGGTCCCAAGTTTGATTTTGAATAAGGTTGTTCTTCATGGTCTTAGATTTTGAGAAAGTCTGATAAAGTCGGTGGGATTTTGAGGAAGGTGTTTTGGAGAAGGATGGTGTTTGATGGAGGCAACAGATTAGGTGATGTCTCTCCTCAACTGTTCTTTTGATCATTATAGGAAGTCTATATCTTGGGCTAGATCATTTAGAGATCTCAGGTAGGGCAATCCCCCCCCTCTCTCTCTCCTCTAGTGCGTGTTTTGAGTGGGATACTAGATAAAGGTTTTGATAAAGCGGTAGGTCATGAAAAAAGTCATAATCTGCAGATGATATTATTCTTTTTCCCGCATATGATAGGTCTGGGATTGCTAGTGTTCTTCATTTGCTTCATTTGAACAATTTCACAAGAAATGTGGCAATACTGGGATTAGAAACCATATTAAGGATGAGAGGTGCAGCTCAAGAACTTCAATCTTTGGGAACCGTCTTTCTTGTACTCCCAGCACAAAATTTAACTGTCTTTACCAACCTGAGTACCTCCAAAAGCCATTTTAATTGCTTTTATCACAACCCTGAAAGACATATAACAAACATCCGTACTATAGTTGTCTATAGGAGAAT
This sequence comes from Dillenia turbinata, assembly GCA_037126225.1. Lineage (NCBI taxonomy): Eukaryota > Viridiplantae > Streptophyta > Magnoliopsida > Dilleniales > Dilleniaceae > Dillenia > Dillenia turbinata. The sequence continues at coordinate 7,163,483 of JBAMMX010000022.1, read as the reverse complement.
TTGTGCCTTGTTGCATTATCAGTGTTCTGTTTCCATTTGCAAGTTTCACTGCTTTTGTCTGTCTGTCTGTCCCTCCCCCCCCCCCCACTTTGCATCATTCTGTCAAGCAATCACAATCTCTCTCACTCTGTTTCTCCTAATGCCACCTGGCAATTTTTTTGTATTTTCTTTTAATTTTTGTTATTCTTCCAATAAGTTTTTTGTTAGAAATTTAATTAATATCAAATTTATGTCAATTTCTTTCTATTATTTATATTCTATGCAACCAGTAGTCAATTGCTTATTTTTTAAAATGCATCTTAATCATCATGTTTGAGCTCAAAATAAAAATGTATTTTTATGGTATTTGGTCTAGCATTCTTGGGCTGTTTCTCAATCTTTGGGTCAATTTTTGAACTTATCCCATTAGACTTAGCAAATTCATTCTAATTTCTTTCCACAACCAAATGAAAATAAAAAGTTCAGACATCAGCTTACTTGCCTTTTGTTTTTGATTTTGTTTGTTTGTTTGTTTTTCTTTTTCTTTTTATTATAAATTTTGACATCAAATACATGCTTTTTATTTTCAAACCATATCAAAACATGACATTCAATAGTGTTGAACGGAAGAGATGGATTCATATAGCCGATCCCAATGAAATTGGAATGAAGGCTCTCTCGAGTTGATTTGAGTATTTCTGAATAGTTTTTAACAATATTTTAGCTTGACTTTATAAATGAATTTCTCAACTATTCAAATATTATTTATTGACAAACTCATTATGGTTTTTATCTAATTTTACATTTTGTAAATGTTTTGTGAACTTACATTGAAAAAGAAGGAAAAAATTTAGTGAACTTGAGGCAACGCTCAGGAAACTTATTGTTGAAAACATGTATGTTCAAGTGATCCTAGTTTTGTGTGGTGTTCATACGTAAGAGGGTACTCCAAGTGACAAGTTGAAATGTAAAACTTTCAAGCATGTCCTTGTGCACCGCGCAAAGGGGGCTGCAAGGGTGCCGTCCGATGACCTGAATGTTTATTGATAATGTGAAAATTTCTTAATCAAGCTGAAGTGGAGACCAAGTCATTTCATCAGGGCAGTGGTGCAGAATAAGAACCCATTCCCAATTTACTGTGTGATAGAAGTTCAGGGAGTAGGAGAAACCTGGTACAATTCATATTGATAAGCATTTGTTGAGCACAATTTTGGTTGTAGAGAAAAGAAAAAAAGAAGGAAGTTTGAGAAATGATATTGAAAAGTTCCTTCATGATCCGATAGAGATGTACAGAAACAGTCACGCTGGCAGAGAGGCAATGAATGACGGCCATTTAATTTGTATAGTTGAGCCTTCTCCAGTCTTGGTTCCTTCTACTTTTTCCAATAATGATTTAGATCTACATGTGCTCCCACTCATTATTCTTTGACGTCTCTAATTAAAGTAAGTGTCCAGCAATAAGTTGAAATATTAGCCACGCAACAAACCAATGTTGGAAAATTTTAAATTGCAATCCTTTTTGGTTACACCATCCCAAAATGCTCTTAAGAGAGCTTGCCAAATGTCTTCAATCAGATTCTTTTGTTTTGTGTGAGTACTTGTTGATCTTCTTCTTGAGCATCAATGTCAACTGAAACACGTCTCACATGCAGTTCTACAGAAAATATTTGGACTTATGGTAGATTTTCCAAGTGTGATAAGAGCTCTATGATTGAAGTTTCAATGATTGAAAATCTAAGAAGGATAAGAGCAGCAGCTCGATATCTTCCATTTCTACAACAATCTGGCCTCTAGTTCTTCCTCAAAATTGATATATTTCTGCCAACCATAGATTTAAACTGTGTTCACAGTTGCTCTGAGCACTGCTGTTGCAGCCATAACACACTCATGCATAATGGGTGTTAGATAATAGAAATTGTCATTATTGGATTGATGGACTTCACTTTCTGTAGATGTTGCAGTAGCTTCGTGGTGATAAAGACCTTACCAAATTCTGTCATTGTTTGGAATGGGCATGTGTCACAGTCATCATGAGCGTACAACCCGACTTTCTGTTCCATCTTACATGGCCAAATATTTGCCAAAAGCCACTCTAATTGCTTTGATCACAGTCTTATTAGTTATAAACCAGAGACACTGTTCAAATGGATGGTATTTGAAAACTTCAGTCGCAACAAATAATTATGCGCAAGTTCAGGGGTTCCCATGCTTGTGTTTTCTCCATGTCCATGTGTAACTCAGATACAAGTTAAGTCCTAGAGCTTTCAAGTGTGTAGACATATTAGGGCCGTAATTGTTACCACCCTTTTTCTTTATCGTTTGTTCTAATGGATTTCTTTTCAAACTGATGCAAATCAAATAATTTCAACTAAGGCCAGGGTGTAAATTATGAACTAAGGATCTCATCCTCAGCATCAATCGTAGTTCATAAAAGAGGTTTTGCGAGGAGGAGGAAATAATTGTATCAAAATAACGAAGTGCTGTCAATACCAATTTCAATTGTAGTGTAAGGAGTAATGGTGAAAATTTACCTCGCGACAAGACATGGATGTTCACTGAAAAACTCTTTTTGGCAGAAAGGGTTAGACAGGGTTTGATATTTTGTCTCCAAATTAAAGAGCCTTCTTCAGGCTTGACCAGACTCTATTAATGCTTAGACTGTAAATTACGAACAAATGATCTTTGTAGGCAGAATCGCTGGTTCAGATTATTGGTCAAATCATGTATTACAGTTGTCTCCAATTTCTTTGATTGAATTCTATCATCCTTTTATCTTCTGATGATGCTTTCTGTTTTGTCCTTTCCCATATTCCTTAATTGTTTGTCTTCTTCATTTAATTTTTTGTTCTGTCTTCTCCAGGTTTTGGAGGATGAGAGATATATCTTTACATCTTCTGTGCTCAGATTGTTGGCTGAGTATGGTATTTGGCCCCATGTTATAAATGCTTCTACTATCTCGAACAACATACAGGTATTTTATCATGCAAGGAACTGATAAGACATGCATTCCAATTACATGTTGTGGCCTATGAGATTTTAGATCAATCCTTTCAATGATTTTATCTACATTTAAAGCTGGAAAACATAGAATTGACATGGAGAATTACTCATATAGTTTGTAAGAATCAGAGCAACAGTTTCTTGTATGTGATCAGAACATTTCTATCACTCATTAAGGGGTTCAGGGAGGGTTAGGTATTCTCAACATTTAACTTATTAGCAAAGTGGCTATTTCTATTGTGGGAACTTCCTATGGTCAAATCTAGCAACATAGCTGTTGCAAGTGAGGCCTTTAGAGAAGATAATAGAAACTGATATGAATTGTGGCAGTGCCACAGCTGGATAGAATCACTTGAAAGAATAGTGGTTAGAAAGAGATTGGGCGGAGAATAAAGGAATAAGGGCTAGGAAATTCAGATTGAGATGGACGGATTGTAAGACCATAAAAACTTTTCGAGATATTTTCATATCATTCAATATTCAACCATTGAACCAGAAGCAGATCTTGAAAATGTGTTGCAGAAGGGGACAAGGAAAAATGTGCAAAGTAAAAGTGTTTTGGAGGACCTAAATAAATATTTGTGGAATATATGGATGATGACATTTTTTGAGGTGATCTTCGTAATTTGTAGAAGTTTGGGGGAAGAAGCCCCTGGTCCATCCCCCACCTGGCCACCCATGATGATCTAACTTGGACTCTTGTCAACAGGGTACTCAAGTCCATCCTTGTTTTATTTTGTTCAAATCTGTAGGAGTGTTCCCCATCTGCACCATTAATGTAAAACTTTATGCATGAATATCTGGTTATTTTTATTGGAATTTTGTTTTCACCTCCTTCTTTTGGAAGTTTAATATCTTCCTTGGAAGGTTTGCCCAACGCATTGAATGATTGAAGTTCAAAAAAGAGATGATCTGTGGAGTGCAATGCGTTGGAAAGATGTCTTGATTTTGAGAAGTTTGTATTCATACAACCTCATTGTAACCCACTGTCGCACTTGTGCCCTTTTCAAATCATTGAAAATCATTTAGTAAAAGAAAGAATGGGGACATGATCTTAGGTATGTGGATAAGAACTGTGAAGTCCTCTCATAGTAGATGATCTTTTTATTTTTCTTTTTATTTTTAACTTTTCTTTCTCTTTTCGTTTTTGTGGTTTTAAATATAAAAACTTCATTTGTTTGCAATGTTGGGATGATAAGATTTATGGTTAGAACTTGCAGAAAGGGGAAAAAAAAGGAATTATGGTCAAAAGGTATGAGTGTTACAAAACTGGTCTTATTTTAGTGTGAATAAATACCAGTAGCCAGGGCAATGGATCAACCAGGTGAAATCATTACTTCAATGAATGGCTCTTGGTAGTGATTGTGATTTTGTTGGCTTGAAATCATTACCAACAAGAATTGTTTTCTGAGTTATCATTTAGTGGCTTCTCTTTGCACGAATGAAAAGAAAAAGGAAGAAATTCGTTGTGCTGACATGGTATCTGATGTGGTAGTTGAACACTTATGACTAAGATCCTGTTAGCTCAAAATGGAAATCATTTTTTTACTGGTCCTTTATAAGTTTCTAAACCAAAAAGGAAAGTTTCTCTTGTCAATGATCTTGACTTGTCCCCTCCCCTGTTGTATGTTAAAGATGCTAGCAACTCTCATTTTAGGTTTGATTCCTATGGTAATAATTTTTGCAAATTGTAAAAGCACACAAAAAGAAAACTCACTTTCTAACTATTGAGAAACTATGGATTACATTTTGTTATACAAATGGCAATTTGAATTCTCCTGAAAATATTTTTCCTTCATAAGATCTTTTTTGCTAAATAAATAAAACTTCTTTTTTTCTGTGCTCCCACTGTAATATCTATCATGAACTCGAGGCTACAGATCTTAGAATGACCAAACTAGACTTGACTAAGAAACTTGATGCTATATAAACCATGTTAAAGTGAACAACTCTGATAGTAAAGAGAGTATTCGGTACAAATTTCCGCTTGAAGTTGCTCACAGTTGCTGTGATTCTGTGGTAGTCTTAGAAGACCATTCTTACTGGTTGTGCAATTGGCTTATGGCATAATGTCTGATCCTAATGGAAAAGCAATCTAAATATGTTTAGGTTGCAGGTGTTCCTATGTAATTGTTTACAAGAAAAATGATGGATTCTTTGTGTAATTTTTTTTCTCTGTTTATCTAAGGAGCCCTTCGGGTTAAAGTTTGGTGTAAAATTGTGGTTAATTGAGTTCACTCTTAGATTTCTTAGATAAGTCTCTCTAAGTTTGGATTAAAGGTCGAATTTTCCTGCTTGATTAGTGTACTCGAAAACCAACTGGATGGATTAAGGATAGGGAGGAGTTATTTGGGGAAATTTCATTATTACCTTCCTGATTTCATCAATTGAAGTCATATCATCCGCGATGTAATGTTTTGCATGGATGATGTTGATTTTTTTTTTTCCTTATATGTCCAAAATTATTTTTTATCAGTGACCAGAAAAGACGATGAATGTGAAAATATCATTATGGATTTGACTAATATCATACATCAGCTATAACAGGAGACGTCTGCTTTTATAATGTGCAAATTCCATACTTGCAATTCAAAGGTCTGATAATAATTGGAAACACTTATATCTTCAATAGTTCCATTAGAATTGTATAGAATATAGATTGCTCATTTCCTGAGTTTGAAATAAATCGAGGATTACAGGCAGTAATATTATATTAATACCAGTGTCATAACGTGTCTCATACCATACTTGGAGAATGTGCTCTATAGTTATTTTTAAGCCTGCTTACATTTTATTCCATACCTATGTGCTTGCTTTATTAATTTGAGCAAGCTTGCCTACGTAATGAGGCTGCATAGAATTACTTGTTGGATCGTAAGAGTGCAAGGGAAGGAGGTTGGGAGGGGGGAAGGGTACCATAGTAATCGTATTTTAATGTTTTCCTTTTGTTTTGTACTGTCCATCTGAAACTGGAAGAAGTTGGGAAAGTACAAGACACCTATGTTTGCACAGGTTATCAATCATGAAGTTTGAATGTGGCTTTTAATGCATTCAATTAAATTCCAGGCATGCTTCTCTCTATATTATTTGAAGGAATTGGTTTAATATTAGGCTTATTCTGCGACCTGTCAACTGATGAATTTCACAGAAGTGCACTACTGTTGTAAGCTAGAGATGGCTGGGAAGTCATTGAAATTCCAAAATACCTTTGGATATATTTTTACTTGTGTATTTCTTTTCAGACTTCCAGTAAGAAATTGCTCTCATCTTTTCATGATCTCACTTCCACAATGATGTTTTCAAATTCTATCTAAATAGGTTTGGTTGAGTAAAGTCTTAAAATTTCTTCATCCGACTATTGGATTGGATCTATGAGTACATTATAGCTATGATCCAGTATTTAGAACATTTTGCTGCATTTTATAATATTTGTCTCCTAAGATCAATTTCAATTTGTGCTAACATTTTGTTTTGGATTTCTTACAGCACCTATATAATCAACTGCAGTGGAAAATTAAAACATCACATGTAAGCTTCCTGTTATCTGCTGCTGTCATGTTTTTAGATGTTTACTGAACCTGTTATAGCATAATTTCATTGGCCCTTAGGTCATGTGCTAGTATTTTTCTGTGTACTACGAAGACGAGAAATGATATTGACTTTTATTGTGCTGATTAGGCACAAGAACTTTTTGGATGACGATAGTGTAGAAAATTAGTCATATCTGCTCTCCTGAATACTGTAGGATACATTAGAATCATTATCTGCTAGTTGCTTTTTCTTGATCTATCCTACAGAAAGAGTTTATGGAGAGAGAAAGAGTTTGACTACAGATGATGATCATGAGTCTCTCTATCATGATCTGTGTCTTGTTTGCAACATATTTATTCATTTGGGAATTGTCTTTCCTAAGAATCTTGGAAATTACTTCAATTTGTTTGAAATCCCTGAAGAGACAGGCTTGTCTGCTCCTAACAGCTATGTCATGGCCCAAATCCACCCCCTCGCTGGGGCTTCATCAACAATGGACTGTCTGGCTCTCGCAAAGCTCAGTCACTTATATGAGTAGTAGAAGTCATAGTATAATAATAGATCTTTTATTTATTTCAATAACTACATATTACAAAAATTTTCCATACATGATAAAGTAGCGGAACTTCTATACTAAAGAGGTTATCCACTATAAAGCTATCTCTGCCGACTCATCTAATTTTCCTCAACTTCCGTTCCTGCTGGGTCTAAAAATAATTTTTTATGTGACTTTGACAGCCTAGTGAGATCCGTGTGTGTATGTGTGAAAAACTTTTCATTGTGAAAGTGTACGATAACGGTTTCATTGTAAAATCTTTTGAAAAACCTTTCAATGCTGCAACATGCACAAAACAACAACAGTAATACATAACAATATAGTACATGTGATAGTTCACTTCCGTCTTATCTCTCCATTATGAGAACAATCTCCTTATCCCTTCCAGGAGGTCTATATCCGGAAAGATCTATCAGTCTCCCCCGCATTAAGTGAACAAACCTCCTATCCACATAATGGGGTGCTACCAATATGTATTTTGATATTCGACAAAACCTTTGCTTGCTCGAGCTATCTCCATACATACTTGCTTATATAACGATCACATACACATACATTGATGTAGCATTAGTAAATCATAGTAACAGTAACAAATCATGGTAGTAGTAGTAGTAAATCATGGTTGTTGAAAGAATGGAGCAAAATGCTCGAGGAAGACTCGCCAAATTCCAAGCATAAAAGGCATGGAAAAACCATGCTCAAAAAGAAGAGGAAAAACCTCAAAAAAAAAAAAGGCTGAAGGGGTCAAACTTGGACGCCAAAAGAGGCATGAATGAACCATGCCCAAAGTCCAAGAAAAATGAAGAAAAAGGAGAAGCCGGAAATACTCAAAGCGAACTGCCCATAGAAGGAAGCAGAATGCACAAAGAGATGGTCCAATCCGGCCCTGGCCCAACTCCATTCTTCCATACTATAGCAGCCCATCTTAGGCCCATTTAAAGGTGACTTCAAGACCATGAAATGAAGCCCGAAGAGGACTGCACAAAAGATCAAAAACGAGCCCAAGAGGATGGTCCAAGTAGCTGTCCAGAATGATCATAGCACAAGGCCCAATTCAAGTCAAGTGTGAGGGTCATTTGAAGGCAGCAGAAGGTCCACTCCTTAAGGGATTTTTAGCCCATAAAATGGGCATATTAAAGCCCTAAAAAGAGGCCTAAAAAGGGCCCTCAAAAGGGCAAAACGGCTAGTTCAAAAGAACTAGCCGTTGGGCTGTATAACAGTCAAAAAAATGACTGTTATGCAGTGTTTTGCGGACAAGAATCTGTCCCTGTCCCCTCCAACGTCTCTTTAGGTTTTTGAGACCATTTTCGCTCATTTGTTCACCTTTCACTCTCTATAAATAGTGGGCAAAATATTGGAGAAAAATATGATTCAAAGGATGAAAGTAATCCTCAAAAATTAGGGCTATGTCCCTTGTCATTTTGGAGCAATGTCTCCTGGTTTTTCATTAGGGCATTGTCCCTCATTATCTTTGTAAAATACTTTGAGCTTAGTCTCAATTTCCTTTGTAAAGATTCTCTGATTATTTATTAAAGCCCTTTGAGGTATTTCATTCAAATCCCTTTGTCTTCAAATATCCAAATGTTTCTTCAAACACAGTTTTAGCTCACCAAAGCCAGCTTCTGCAACCTTTGATTTTTAAACCACAAACCTTCAACCATGGCTTGAGAGCAATCATCTCCAAGCCACCATCACTTGCAAAGAAAAATTACAATGGTAACAGTAGCAAATCACGGTAGTTATGCATTAAAAATATATATATATATATATATATATATATATATATATGAATATAAAGAGCACTCACCTTAAAGAGTTTTCCTTAACTAAGATCTTTTACTCAACTTTTCTTTTTCACCCATTTTCACGGAGTAGCATTCCTCTCTTTTCCTTTCTCCTTTTTCTTTCTTTCTCTCTTTTCTTTCTCTCTTTCTCTTCCTTTCTCCCTCTTGGCTGAATTTGGTTTGGGAATGGAAGGGGGTGGGGGTATTTATAGGTGTTGGAAAGTGATGAGTCAACATCTTGTTTCATGGATTGTTGACATGTGTAGGACACTTCTTGATACAAGACACTTGTTTGGACACATATAAATTACATTTTTATCATGGTTGGTGAATGTTTGAGGTAGGCCGGTGGAGGTAGGTTGTCTAGGTGTCCAGGTTCAATGTATTTTAGGCATCTAGTACTTTTGGGTACTTATTTCATGCTTTTACGTTATTTTAGTTCATTTACCTAAGAATTATACGTAAATGAGGAAATATCCCCCATTTGAATTCAATGAAAATAGTTTCAGAGCCTAATTGCTCAACGATAAAAAGTTAACTCTCCCTTCCAAAAACAAACTTGAAACTACTAATTTTGTTTGGTTTTATTTGGAAGGCTAATGACTTACAAAAATTCTAGAAAAATAGGTTTTAACCTCTTTGATATATGAGGAAAAATTACCGCTACTTTTCCTTCTTATTTTTTAGACATTTCAATATTTAGTTTTCAGCGAGTTGGTCAAACCTATATTTTTAATATTCTAAGTCTTTAATTTCATACTCAATTCATTTGTTTGATTAGTCTTACTAATTTATAATTAATAATACATTATTTCTTACAGTTAAATTGGGGCATGTGACATCATATAAATATTTTCATTGGTAGACTTGCTCAATTTTATTGTACTACATTGAAATTCTGAACCATGGGAAGCTATGAACTATGGATCTCATAATTAAAACACAATTAATTGCAAGAGGTTTGTTGATGGAAATTGGTTCAACATGAAGCTGTTTCCAAACTCTTGATAAACCCTATGAACTTCTTATGGGTTAGATCTTTTTACGTTTTTTTTTTTTTATTTTTTTGTGAACTATGCCTTAACTTTGATCCAAGAATAGCTTAAGAATTCACCCATCATGTGTACAAAGAGATTGCAGAGCTCTTTTTTGTTGATTGGCTCTCAATCCTTTCTTCTGTTATTCTGTTTTCTTTTTGTTTTTCTTTCCTTTTGAGACTGTCTAACCCTCCTCGCTGTTTTTATGATTTCTGAGTTACTTTGTATTGTCAAAAGAAAAATGTGTTGTTAGTCTGGTATAGGTGCGGCTGATTTTTCTTTTTCCTCCTATTACGTCTTTCAAGTATATTGGCCTGTATTGGAGCCAGAATACCAAAATTTGGCATGTTAGCTGTGATATGGTCGATGTCAAAGGGAAAAAAGGGTAAATTGACTCTCAGTCATTTAGCAACAGCCAGCTTGCTGCTAGCCAATAAGACCTGATACATAGTAAATTAAATCCATGGATGCAAGGAGACCTTTGCTTATAAGATATAAGTGCTCAATTTCACTTTATCCTTTCAACTTGGGTATTTTGGTTCCTTTTTACACTTGTTTGGAGCACCAACCTGACAATGTCATGACTTTAGCTTGATAAGGAATTTTATGTTTTTTGTTTGTCTACCGGATAGAAAATCTTTTAAGCCAGTTATTCTCTTTCTCACAGGCAAAAATTCGAGACATAGTTTCTATGGCTGGTGATCATGCTGTAACTGGATCTGACAATAAAGGTCACAAAGGATCTGCGGTCTTGAAAGGTCAACTTCCTCATGTATCAGGGGTATAATTGGCTATCGTGTTCTTTTACACGAGCTGTACTGAATACATGTGTTCATTTCATTTCATTCTATTTGATTCAAAATGACAAAATTATGGCTCCCACTCCCACATTTTGTTTTTTTTTTTTAACCCCCTTACAGTCATTTCATTGAGGGCTTTTTATGAATGTTTAACTTGTCTCTTCTGATTGATCTTTCTCCTTTTTGTTGTTTGATTTAGGGTTCTTATGATCTTCCTGCCCATTATTATTACATTAGTGAACCACGCGTGGAACAAACCATCAATCCATCAAGATTTTTGCAAAGGGATGGTCATATAGATCTGAACATGTTTACAGGCAATAAGCACATTAACGGAAATCAGCCACAAATTTTTTCAGATCCCAATAGGTTGGTAAATGCCATTTATCTAAATTAGTTTTTATCTGTTTATCTTTCTTTTGTCTTTATTAAGTTTTTGGGATAATTGAAGTGACAAGTTTTACTTAGGCAACAAGAATTATCATAAAAAATAAATAGTGAACAACTATCTACAAATTCAATAACTTATCATAAAGGAAAAAAGAAATCTACCACTGAAATAACATTTAAGGGCAAGATTATGTCAATGAAGCAAAATTTTGGTGTTTGTGGCTGTCCATGAAGCATGTAGCCAGATATGGGGATGTGACATGATACAGCAAAATTTCAGAAGCTATTTCATCATACAGGATAATATGATTTTGAAATAATTATGTTAATATATTTATAATTATAAAATTTTGTTATTTTTAAACAATCTTTTGTTTATAATTTTTTTATTTAAATATTTAGAAGTTAGTGTTAATTAGATATAACAAATAGAGTAGGTATAACAATTGTGCTTTCTCCATTCTCATATTATTCATTTATTGCATCATTAAATAATTCCATGTGCTATGGGTGACTAATCATCACAAGATGGTCTAGGCAAAGTGTCCAACAAATTTTTGATAGAAGTATCCAAGAAGTTGTTGGCATTTGAAACAGCAACAGAAAATTTGATATGCTTGGTGGTGTATCTATTTCGTGGCCGATATGGATCTGGATTTATTTTGAAGTATCTATGTTTTTTAAACAACAACGATAACAACAATCTGAGTCTTAATCCCAACAATTGGGATCTGGTTTTGTTTTGAAGTATCTATGCTTTCGAGGCAGCCATAAATCAGCAATGGTAGAGAAGGGCTTTTCCTCTGCTTGAATGGCTTCTTATTACTATCTCACGACTCTTAGTAGAAAGTTGTATGATGGATGGAAACTTATGTATAGCTTTAGTTTGTAGCATGGTACAGGCCTATATCTTTCTTATGCATGGGTGCTTCTCCAGCAATGTTGATAAAACTGAGCTAAATTGACTCCTTACTCCCCTTACTTTGCAAAACCAAATAATCTATTTTCTGTTTGCCTCGGTCCATAATAGAAACACTTTTTCACCATATGTATTCTTTGTCTATTTTTTGAGATTATTGGGGATCAGTTTCCCAAGAGGCCTTTCACACAAAAAAGTTACCTTCAAAGTAGCAAGCAATCTAATATATTTTGCTTTTTCTATATATAAAAAAAAGCATGCATTATCCAGATTGCCTTACATGGTTATGCTGACTTCCTGCGCACATTCCTTTATTCAAAAGAATGATCCTCCTAAAAATTTTTCAATTTCTATTTCCCTCTAGGTAAAGCCATCTTCTCTAGTCTCATGCTTCGTAACTTTTTGTATTACCATTATAATAGCTCATTTGTTACTCTTCTAAGAGAACCATTTCTTAGATTTATTATTTGTTTTCTTTTTTTTTTTTTTTTGGGGGGGGGGGGGAGGGACAATATCTGAGGAAGTAGTCAAGAGTACAGCTATCTCACAACTTTCACACAACCAAGGAAATTTACTATAGAGGCAACATCGACACACATTTGCCAAAAAGGCTAGGAAAATAAAAACAGGGATTTGCTGCATATTATTCCCTTGAATGATAAAAGAGGACTACCAGGTCCCAAACAGGCCCACTCCCCTGGGAAAAAAAAAAGGAAAAAGCAACTTAATGAATCAAATAGAAAAGTTCTCTTGCTGTAGAGCTAGACATGATACTGACGACGGAAATCAAAACTAATTAGGAGAGGGCTACATGTTATTACAAAACAGAGGATTAGGGTTAAAATCGCTTGTTCTTAATAAAAAATAATGAAAAGCTGCTGGAAAATAATCTCAAAACCTATTTAAAATAAGGTTACAGCGTCTCTTCTGTCCCTGCCCTTGAGTAGATATAGCCCCTCTGTCTCTCTATCTCATAAAATTTAGAAGAAACAAGTGGATATTCCTGCTTCTGTCACCATAAAAGCAGCACCTTGCCACGACAAGTGTTGCTGGTACAAAAATGCCAACCATTTGACTTGAAAACCCCAGTTTCTTTCATGAGAGTCACCGTATCAATCATGAGTCTGACAAGTTTTACAAAGATTAACATTATTAAAAAGCAATATGGTATTGTTGCTTATACTATATTTACTGATCTGATGTGTTTGATCATCCAGACTAGTCTGGTTTCAAAACACCTGGCCTAAAGAGCTCCCCATGGCTTATACTTTGCCAATGAGGATGAGGTTTCTTCCCCTTTCTTTACAAGCTACTCTAGATATTTCTGAACTATTATCATCTCTGTATATTTCCTGATGCTAACTATTTGTTAATACTACACTAACCACAACTGCCTCTCCTGCAATGGATGGCATGAAGTAGGAACCAAATAGACATTCCTTGTTTCACCAATAATCGAACACCTTATTGTGCAATGCAGGGATGCTGCAGGCGAGGAGCCAAATTTTTTGTTCAATACATACAGAAGGAGTGTTGTTGGGGTTGAAAATGATATGGGGACCAAGGATGACCCATTTCCCTATCCCACAGTGCCTGAAGAGAGTGGATCCAATGATTTAGAAGGTAATGCATTTTCTATCTATAAAGATTGTGGGAGAATTTGTAAATAAATGCCGTATGGTACCTGCAGAGGTTGGCCCTGGGATAGATGATTTCCAAATAATTGGGGATGCTAGGCCTGGAGGAAAGCTTCAGGGATGTGGATACCCTGTACGAGGGACTTCTCTTTGTATGTTTCAGGTGAACTTTTTTAAGTTTGTTCTGTCCAACATTATCTTTAAAAGTATTGTTTTGCTCTTCCAACCTTCTGGTTTCCCTCATCTACTTTATTTTAATATGTCAAAATGTTTTGGTTGCAAATCAGTGGGTTCGTCATTTTCAAGATGGCACCTGGCAATATATTGAGGGTAAGAATTTACTTAATTTTGGCTTTTTCATGAAATAATATTCACACCTGTATAAAATGTAATGGATTTTTTCCTTGTTTTAGTTGGATTGAAGCTAATGTGATTATTCCTTGTCCACCCAATTATCAGGTGCTACAAATCCAGAATATGTTGTAACGGCAGATGATGTTGACAAACTGATTGCTGTTGAATGTGTACCAATGGATGACAATGGCCGTCAGGTTTACCTTAAACTTAACTTATTTCATATTTACTGCCATGTCTTTTTTTTATTTTTTGGAATCAATTTAGTCTGATTGTTCATGTATTATGTTAAGAAATGTTGCACTATGCTACTTGAATATGGTAAGCAGATTAATTCTTTAGTAAATCAAATCTTACATAAAAATTTTATGGAATACTTGTTTTTGCTGTTGTTGCATCACTCTTCACTTCTGCAAAGATGATCCTTGTAATCAATATTTTATTAGTCCTGCAAGATGGGTGGATGAGAGATTCTCTGATGGTGTAAGTATCAACTTGGAGCTCAATGGCTGATTTTCATCCTCGGTAGATAGAGCTAACAGTAATTCTCTCAATGTTTAACTCCTAAAGGTCCCTGAATTGCTTAGGGAAAGATGCTTTTCCTTATTTCGAATGTTAGCTAGGTTGGCTATTTCAGGAGAAAGATGATTCAAGAATGAAAGAAAAGATGTTCTTGCCTATTTGATGGAAACCATGGGGAACCTTTATGAGTTGTGGTTGAATTTTCATGAGACCTAAAAACAGAAGTGTTCGGTAGGCAACTGTTTTCAGCTTCATTTAACTAGCCCTGCTATGGGGTGGATATTGGCAATCTTCTGCAAAGACAAAACCTTGCTGCATGGAGTCAGCTGTGCTTTTTTCTTGGAGATCCAAAGTACAGCCGGTTTTATAGGGAAGCTGAACTAGATATATTAGTTTTCCTACTGTTGAAACCAGATCACCGTGCGGATTGGTCTGGTTATCGGTTTTTGTGCCGGTTGGTCCAGTTTTCTGTTTTGAACCATTAGGGGAATGGGCCTAAGTCATGCAAGTTTTTGGCCATTTCTTTTTCAACTTAATAACTTTGGCTTCTCTTTGGGCCCTTTTCTCTTCCAGATTTTAGGTTTATGATGCCATTTTCAGCCCACTTTATTTAAATTGAGGTTTTGTTACTTATCTATCATCATTGAAAGGAAAATCAATCTGCCTTTCCTTTGTTTAATACAAAGTAATGCATAAAAGAAATTTGAAGTAAATATTTAAGAGTTTTTACAAGAGTAAATATTTCAGAGTATTTAGTTTAAAGAAAATCGATATGCTTCTCTTTAAATAAATTATGTTTAAGAGTACTTATTATATGATGGGTCCAGTTCCCCTTTCATGTCCTTTTCCTTGAAAAACTGAGGGCTGAGCCAAAATTACAGTTCTTATTTTCTGAAAACAGCAGACTGGCCACCTCAGTCTGGCCGGTTTGGTTGGTTCTTCAGTCTTTTTTCCCACCCTCGATCCAAAGTTCAATTCCATTAAATTTAGATTTCAAACTACTCAAACATCCTTTTTTTGGTTAAAAAATTGAAAAGAAAGATGACCAGCCCTTATCTGGTTTATGCATTCCTTTCCTACCAACTAGTAAGTGATTACAGCTCTGATTTCCTATGGATCTACAGATAGTCCAACTAATCTGGCCATTCAGTGGTGTGCCACTTAAATAGGTAGGTATGCAATGTCTGTGACAAGAGTGTCAAATAACATGGGCGGTGTAAGAGAAGCTTCAATTCTTTTCACACATCCCTAACCTGGAGCTTGGTGCTCATGCATCCCTACCCCATGGCCTTGTACATTCTGTAAACTAAATATTACGGTCTCTTTAATGAAGGAAGCATAAATCTGCACAACATGTGCAAAAGTGATTGAGCAAGTTGACATACGAACCTTTCTTTCTGAATATTCTGGGAAACTGGTATGTACACTTGAAATTGATCTTTCATTAGGGCCGCTTTTGACCTCTTAAAGAATGTGCAAATTTCTCACGATGGAAACTAGTGTTGGCTGTTATGTGCCATGGATGTGGAAGAGATGGTTGATATATTGGGATGTTTTCTGTAATTTTCAGATTACGCACTTTTTGAGGTGGCATATTCTATCCTCGTGCACCTAGTTGTGTTGAATGCGGAAAACTATGCTATAAAATATTCACTTATTACTTTCAACCGCATTTTACATAATCATAAGATTTTGCACTCAACCACAAAGTTTCATTAAAATTTCACTTGTTTCTTGGACTTGTACTTTTCCCTTTGTTTTTTGTTCTTTACCAAATTACTCACAAATCCATTTAGATGTTCTCGCTGCCTCTAGAATAGTCACTTTGCTACGTGGTGCTAAATGTTTGGGTGCTAAGACCTAGAAATTTAAGAAAATGCTGCAGAAGCATTTTTAGGTTACATGGCTATCGATGAATCAGCAAAGAGTAATAGTAATAAAGATTGTGAACATTGCTAACTTGTCAGATCTTTCTCCAACTCTCATCTGTTATTGTTGTGATATTTTTCCCTGTTTTGGGTGTTTTTCACCATTGATTCGATTTTAAATCCCTTTGGATTTTCTTACTGCAAGATGGCATACATCTGCAGTTAGTTTAAATGATATTTGTAATGCTCTGAAAGTAGAGATTTGACTTTTTAAATGGCTGCACCACAATTTCATTAAATTTTAGTTGAAACCACCATGATATCTGTATTTCTAGGTTTGGTATTTACAAATTGAATGTCTGTTTCAAATTTCTATTTTAAGCTTTTATGCTTTGAAATGTTGGATTTACACCTTTCTATGTTATCTGGTTTTGTTCTCTCAATCAACTCTTGTGCTAACCTGATGAACATTACCAGGGTGATATAGTAAGACTTTTTGCGAATGACCAGAACAAAATAACTTGTGGTAAGTTCATTTACATTGTGGTTTTAGTTATTTGCTTTGGCAAAGTCTTTATAATTCCACAAGCTGATCAGAAAGTTCCGTGGTTTTAACATTCACTTGTCTCAAGGCGACCTGGAGATAATGTTCCATGTTTCCTTTGAATGATGTTGGCTGTTGATTGACTGCTGCTTAATTATTTTTAAGTCTTAACTTACAAGCAACAATATGTTTTCACAAGGATGGTTTTTGTTGTGAATCTCACACTTGCATGATTGTCAATTATGGGAATCCCATAATTGAGAAACATAGTGAAGTGCACTTTTAATTGTTTGTGTGCATGAGAGTGCATTGCACATGTTTGTGCCAGCGTAATGGGTGCCTTTTGCAGGCATGTATCATTTCTTGTTTTTGTGCTTCTCTTTGCAGTCTTGTAACAAGAAGTCTTATACTTTGTAGATTCAGAAATGCAACAGGAGATTGACAATCATATTGCCCGAGGTCAAGCCACGTTTAGTGTTCTACTGCTGGTATGATTTGTTCTCTTGTATTTCATCTCTCAACAATTGATAAAATTATGCTTTTTTCAGTATATATTATGTAATGGAATTAAAGTTGTTTTCCAGCTAGAGGTGGAAATGCTAGCTTAAGGGAGATATTTGTTAGGTTTTTCCAATTCAACTACATTAATCAAATTTAGAATTTTTGGTAAGAAAATGAAATGAAAAAAGAAAGGAGAAACAGAAAGAAGGTAAAAAGAATCAGAAATTGCATGATTTTGGGGACATTGGTAGACTAGTCCTCATTTGACTTGGAGAAACCAAGTTATGCAAGTGTATGAAATGTTGGGAAAGAAATATTGGTTTGCCATCAAGAGGAATATGTTTTCTTGGTATCCAAGTGATGTAGCATGGAATATGAGAGGAGAAAAGAAATGCTGGGGAAGAAGAGCGAGAGAAACCAGAGGAGAGGGTAGAGAAGAGAAAGAGACGTGCAGAGAGATGAGCAACTCAATAATGCATTCAATTTTTCCAAAGTCTGCCTATTACACAAAAGCATGGCCAGTATTTATAGGCCACAAAACCTTAACCAGAACGCAAATTAAATAACTACTAAAACATTGAAAATCAAATAATAATGAAAAACGAAGTAGTCTGAAAATCTTTCTAAAAACTGACAAAATGAAATCTTATTTTTGCTTTTCTTGGGCTAAATTATTATCCCCAGGTTCCTGGAGGGTTCAAGACTCTTGATCATGGTGGCAAACTCCAAACAAGGTAGCTCTGAAGAAGGCATGAAGGCCAATTTGCAAGTATCACAAACCTACAAATACGTTGATAACGATATACGTGCTGAGCACAGAAAATTGGACAAACAATTTCATTTATAGATAATGAACTTAACATGAGGTCCATACCTATGAATAATATGCAAAAACTGTGAAGGAATAAAAACAGAAAATTGAGGATGAGGGGAAAATTGTTCATCAATCGTGAGAAAATTGTCCTTTTCTATGATAGATTGAAGATTAACTTCCCTTTTAACCTTTGCTGCCTTTTCAAAGTTTTTAACAAGTTCAATTATAGATTTGTCTTACTCACTAGTTAAAGTTTTGAGGATGGTAGGATCTAAAGGCTTGATATGTTGGGGTTCAACAAACGGCTCTGGCCTTAGACTCTACTTGAATTTTAACTTGAGGCTTGAAATTTATACTGAATTTTTGAGGCCTTAAGAAAATACTTTCAGGAGCTTTTATAGGAGTTTGAAAAAGGTTAAATTTTCTTCAAAATATGAATGAGACTCAATTTTTTCTTGTTTGAAACTTTTAACTTCATTAACAAACTCATCACACTTATAAAGTGACTTATGAATTTTCTCATTAGAGGTATTGATTCTAGGATTTTGGATTTCTTTCCGAGGCATAAAACCATACCCAAGGTTATTTAAGTAATAAGCATTAAAGTTCTCATATTGTTTATCATAGTTATCTTGCGCACAATTATAAGAATGATATTACTTATAAGAATATCCTTAGTTAGCATAAGAGGGTCTATAATTATAATAAGCCATGATATATGAAATAAGAATCTAATGGACCACACTGCAATTTATTCAATTTAAACCTAAAAATAAAATTGTAATCCAAGTTTCCTACACCAATTCAGATTGTGTTCCCAATGCTGAATCAAGCTGAAATTTACTAAAATATAGGCTGAACGAGCATTGATATGACCCAGAAGTGGAAAAGGACATCAAAACAAGGAAACGCATGCTATTGGTGATTTTTTCTGCGAAGTGTAACTTGCAATAACCCTGTGAACATCTTATTCTTGCTATTCTTGAGCTACATCAGCAAGTTTGTGATATGCATAAACAAAGGAGTTTTTGTTTTTTTTGTTTTTTTTTTTTTTTTTTTTTTTTTTTTATATAATTATTAAAGTGCGGTTCTTGAGAGCTCACAATGCATGAGAGATGTGGCCAGGTGAAGAGCTATCACCATGTGAAAGTGTGGATGCTGCTGTGGAAGCACACAACATGAGGTTGAGGGGTGTGGTCATCTGAGGAGTTGTTATCCTGTGTGAGTGAGATGCAGACATTGGTGACCAACTTAAGTTTAGAGTGTTGTAAAGTGATGCATTATGATGTGTGGTGTGGTTGAGTGTTTCAAAGGCTACCCACACAACATTGGCTGGTGTGAGGTAGCTTTGGTTAGTGTTGTCATGGCTATTTAAGGTTTTGGTAAGGTTTTTAAATTGGGTTTTGGCTTTAGTTACGGTTATGGGTAGAGTTATGTGTGCACATCTCGTGTGTTGATTGGATTGTTTTGTGTGTCTTGTTATAGATGTTATTGGCTCAATGGCTAGGTTGATTTATTTCTGCCGAATATGAATGCTTGGTAGTGGCATAATATTCTCAAGGATATTATACATGGTGAATTCAAATACTAATTGCAAGTAAGGCAATTTCAATGTAGGTAGCATCTGGTGTTACTTTTCTTTCTACACACAGTTGCTTTGTTTACATTGTGGTTATATGTTTCTTCTGTGGAACTTAAGCTGGTTCCATAATATTTGTGGAACTAAAGCTGCCAAGTTAACTTTTCCCTAGACATTGATTTTATCTTACAGCAGTCTTTGAAGTGCTCTATTCTGTAATAGAAAATAAAAAGACAGTGTTTGTTGTTGTTGCTGCCATTGCATCTATTACCCTCTTTGTTGTTGGTGATGAACAAAGAAGCTAAAGTAAATTATTCATATGTCCACCCTTTTCTCTTCTGTTAAATGACACAGATTGTGAGCAGAAGTAATGAGACCCTGAGTCAACTAAACGCCACAAAGACTTTAAAAAGAAATAAATAAGAAATAAAATTATAATAATAATACAAATAAAAATTGGGCCATATCTGGGGATAAATAAGAAAGGTAGTAAAATTCTCCATAACTTACATAACTATACCTTCACTCATTATATAATTGTAGATCCCTAGGATCTTCCATTAAGTATAGGTGCATAAATATGGATACTATTCCTGCAAGGGAAAACAAGCAGTTGAAACCAAATGCAAGAAATACACACACAAACAGAGACAGACACACACACACGGCCTTGACGGTGGTGTTGCTCATGGAGTGATTAGGGTCATGGACAATAAATAGATTATCATTAGCACAATATTCAAGTAAAGCCTCATCTTCTCATTCATACTTCTGTTCTTTCATCAACTCACTCTTTTATTGCTAGCTAACTAATGTTGTTCGATGTTGAGTATTCATTTCATTAGTATACTTAATTGTCTTAAGGACGTTATGCAAAATTCGTATTTAACTTGGTTTGAACTTGTCCAAGAAATTTAAGCTTATTTTAATCCTCATGTCTGCCTGCTTATGATACAATTTAATACATTAACTTTACTCAATTATTTTAGTATTACCTTAATTAAATAAATTCTTTGTCACAATGTAACACAGATGGATACTTCTGAGACTTGGGAGCCTGCAACTATCCTATTGACGAAGTCAGGCTACAAAATAAAGATTAACCAATCAGGAGAAGTTGTGATTGCAGAGAAATTTTCCAAAGAATTATCGGTATGTTTCTATGTTGTGATGCATTTAAACATCTTTGTGGTTCCTTAATGGATGATTAGTTGTCTATATTGTAAAGTTGCTTTGCTATAAGAATATATATGCATCAAACTGCCTTAAGTCTTCTTTAGATCAATATTTTCAATGCAGAATTATGTTGATGCAGAATTTTGTGGTTCAGAATGATGAATAAACAAATAGAAAGGTAAAATAATCCAAGCATTCACACTCGGTTTCAAGGAATCATGGCACCACACCTCCTTGGTTTGAGAGAACTCAAAGCAATTTAGCTAAAAAAATATTCAAAGTCTTCTTATTCTTCACTCTCATCATAATAAGGTTACAAATTTTTAATAGACAAAAAAATAGAAACTACTAATCAAACTAAAATTTAGAAATTGCTAACTAAATAATTACTAAAATATATAAAGTTAACTAATAATAGAAAATCAAGTATTTGAAAATCTTTATAAATACTAATAAAATAAAATCCTGTTCTTGCTATTCTTCAACTACATCACATGTTGAGTTCTTTCTTTTGGTTCATTAACAAGTCGAATGATAAAGCTCCTGTAAAAGGAAGATATTTAAACTGCATTTCTGGATGCATTCTTGGTTCTAAGAGATACAACCTTTGGATTTTTTTTCCCCCCCCCCCCAATTTCTTGCAGTTCATAGGACAAATCCTTATGTTGTCTATTAACCCATTTGACAAGATCAATATCTGGATAATACATATTAGAATGTGAGAGCTCAATTATTCTGTTATTTTCTATTGATGTTGCAGATCAAAGTTCCTTGTGGAGCCTCAACGCAGTTTGTTTTAACATGCTCCAATGGATCAGCTCATCCTTTTCGTACCCATGGCTACAATGAAATTTGGTAACTCGAATTATTTTCATGTTTTTTCCTCTCTGGTTTATTTCAGTTGCTAATCCATCACGTATCGTTACCAGTTTTCCTGGTTTATGTTGATTTTTTCTTGACTTTCAGCATTTTCAGCTGGTAACTTAAGATTTTGTGAATTGAAAGTTAAGAGTAGATAAATAGTTGAAAGATTTACAAATGTATGACTTGTGTGGCCAAACACTTCCCGTCTACCAATAGTTCATTATCCTAGAAATCCACAATTGTTCTTCATTAGCTTTTTTTTTTTTTTTTTTTGATTGAGTTTGTCTCTTTCTGTAAAAAGATGCATCGTGAATATTGTTCTTCTATATACCCTTTGGCACTATCTTTGAACATTTGCTCTTAAAAGGTTGGGTGTGGAAACCATTGGTCCGTTTGATTGCGTGCTACGAGCTCTTGCCCTGTGACTAGTAGGTCTAGAGTTTGAGCAACCCACCCCCCTCTCAAAGGGCTATACCCCCTTATAAGACTGCATTTTTTTAATTAAAAAAAATGTGGTGTTGGTACCTTTTTCTCTTTCTTGATCTCTGTCATATCATATCAATTAGAACCCACATTGATGGGGGTTTATGGAACATGACAGGTGAATTCACAACTTCATGAGCTTTATGTCCTTTAAGCCACAATTTTTTTTCGCCACCTTCTCAAAATTTTACCCAACATATTTTGATTTCAATCTATAAGTTGAAGATATACTATGGTATTTTTAGAAAAATGTAGCATAAATAACATGTCACTTGTAGGGTGGGCATAGGACTTAGCACAACGGTAGGCTTAATGTTGCTATTCTTGTGACTCAGTTCATGGGTTTAAATCGTGGAACAACCTGCTTGCAAGAGTAAGGAGGTGAAAATCCAACCGTTTGCATACTTTTCAAGGGCAGAAGCCTCTTCACTATATTTTGGAGGGTCAATATTTTTTGTGCTATGCGGCATATATTAATTGTTCACAATTTTTTCATTGAAATGTATATTATAATAATTGTTATAAAGAAATGGTCCTACATCTGTTCTTCTAGTCAAACCTCCCTCCAATACTGTCTCTGCTGTATTTTTTACTCTTTTAATATAGAAGATGTAGTGCAGTGGCATTTGGATCCTTGAATGGTACTAGATTCTGTTGGAGCAGTGAATTGCTAGCTTCACTGATCAACATTGACAGCTTTATATTTTTCTAAGGAAGTTCAAGAAAGAACATGAGTTGTATCCACATTTAGTATCTGATTACTGCTTTTCTATATTATTACAACAACAACCTAGGTCTTCTATCCCAAAATTTGGGGTTGGCCGCTTTTCTATATTATTAGATAATGGAAAACTAAATGGATTTCATATGGTCTTTGTCTTCCAGTTACTTTATAAGATAGAATTTCCAGTTAGATACTTCTACTGCTGCTGTTCAAACTCTGAAATTTTCATTTTCATTTTATTTTACTTTTTTTGTTGATACGGAGTTTTTGCTGGTAGGGACTTCTTTTTTTTTTTTGGGTAGAAATCAATGACTGCATCTAATGCATGCCAAATATCCTACTTGCTCTGTTACGACATCATTATTATCAGTATTCTTGAAGTTCTTTTTCCTCACATTGGGGCACAGTACATTTCTGTGCTTGCTGTAGTTGACTGCTTCTAATATGGTAGTTATTATTAATTTTCAGGATGCGTGACACACTTGTCTTGACTATGAGGTTGTTTCAGAACAAGGTAACTTTCAAGATCTTAAATAACATGACTGCCATACACCCATGCACACTGCACTATAATTGTGGAAAGCTGATTCTAGTAATGTTTTTTGGAGGAATCTGAATTCAGAAGTGTTCTGAAAATTTTGTAAGATTGTGTATCAGTTATCATATAGGAAACACAATTAGTACTCGGTAACTCCATTTGATGAAAGCATTTTTTTTTTTAATTCTTTCAAAGAAAAGAAATTGATTAAGAGACAAAAAGAATACAGAAGGCTCAAAGGATGAGAGTAAAAAGTGCACAGTAAGTAGAAAGCAAATGGAGGGTTGCTCTCAAATCTTCTTCAGTTCCTAAAAAAATCGTCCTATAGAATAGAGGGACAGATGTGTGTTCTAATATGTGAACTCTACTACACCAAGTATATGACGTGCAGTATAGACTTGGTGAGTAAGAATATCATTCCCATGAGGATTGCTTGGGCTAATGTGATTCAAATGTTTTTCAAAGTGTGAAAAGTTCAAGGAATGTGTCACTCGCTTAGAGAATGAGAGCAAGGAAGCAAAAATAGCAAACCCTACTACTCACCAGTGTAGGAGGTGTAGTATATACTTGGTAAGTGAGGGTGCCGTTCCTACAAGCAATGCTTGGGTTAATGTGATTCTACAAGGAATGCATCACTAACTGAGAGAATGAAAGCAAAAAGCAAAGATAGTGAATAAAGCAAATGAACTAAAAGCTGCTCTAAATGCAGTTAAATGATAAAATTAAATATGAAGTGTACTAAAATATGTGGAAAACTAGGGTATTGATTTCCCCACTAGTAACATGCATTAATCAACTAATGTAAAGTATCTTTTATCATATATCAAATAGACAGAGAAAATCAAATAGGCTACTGCTATTAGTTACATTAGCACTCCCACTATTTTCTTTTTTATTCTTTCTCCTAACAATCAGACATCTTCTTAAGGAAACAAAAAGGTTAAAACATTTTGCATTGGGTTTCGGCTATTTGGTGCATTGGAGTGGAAGAAATGCTTATATTTTCTATGTCCAATATCTTGTTTCACAGTAGCAATTGTTATTAGGTTCTCACGGGATATTATGCCTTGGGGACTTGCACATGCCTTTCCAATCTTCTGGATTTTTGTATAAATTTTGCTTCTATTTTCTTTATAGTTTCTTTTGGTTTTCTGAGAGGGCGTCTTATTTTCTTCTGTAATTCCCTCTCTTCCCTTCTAACAAAACTCTTTGAATTCTACCATATTATACAAAGATTGGAACATGAACACTTATTTGCAATAACATAGAGAACTTGAAATAGAGCTACTTTAACAACCTAGTGGTTGAGAGAGCCTATCAGGTGGCTTTTTTGGAGCAAGGAAAGTAGTTGGAAGTGAAGGATCATATTTTAAGGGAATACACTGAAGATGCAATATTCTGTTTTTCCGTAAGATATCAATAGACATAGAAGAAGAATTGGAGAATAATGCATGAATGCTATTAGGATAGGAATTCTGGATGAAATTACTTTCGGGTTGGAGCTTGCTTGTGATGGCTGGCTGCTTGTAAACCCATAAATCCATGAATGAGAGCTCTAATTTTTATGCATATTAAATGTAGGTAACACAAGGTTAAAAGGCCTTTAAACATAAGATTGGAATTTTTAAGGCTGGACTTGTAAACCCATAAATCCATGAACGATGGTTTCTAATCGTATCCTTATAATTGCATGCATATTCAATGGAGGTAATTCAAGGCTAGAAAGGCCTTTAGGCATGGGAATGGAATTTTTGAGATTGAGGCAAGAAAGATCTTAATTCTGATGGTTTTTGTGAGAACTTGTAAAAGATTGTGGAAAGCTATAAAAGTTGTTAAACTAGAAATTTTCAGGAGTTCTATGCTAAAGTTGATTGCTTGATGGCTGATGCCACAAATTTAATTGACCGTAATGCCCATAAGTTGTTGGGTGTAACTGACATAATGTGGCAAGAATGGTTTTTGCGGATTGATGGACTCTTCAACATTGTGCTGGGATCCGTGGCTGTAATGGCCCCTTGTTGCAGGTCGTAATGGTTGTGTATCGACCTTGTTGCAGCCATGACAGACAAATTTTGTTGCAGCCATTCCAGTGAAATTTTTGAATTTGTGCTTGATGCTCCCTATACTAGCCATGGGTATGCATTATATGTATCTCAAGGTATCCTAAAGGTACTCCTTGATTTCGACATTTTTGTTGGAGTTGATAGGCATTTTATTGTTGAGGGCTGATGCTGATATGGCCAGAGATCTTATTGATGGGAAAGTTATAACTACTTATTGTGTATTCAGAGCTTGTGGATCTTGTTTGTGACAACTAGGTGATAAATGCTTCCTCTACCTAGTGTTCTATGAATGGACAAAGCACACAGAGAGTGATTGACATGAATGCTGAGAGAAATATTTGCAGAATGAAACTCACTATGATAGATCTAATGATCAATTAGTTGATTTGTTTACTAGACCTTTATTTTAACAATAGGGGGCACTTTATGAAATACATTTTAGCATAAGGATTAGCAAAATTTTCAATTCTGACATTTTATGTTGATCCATATAAAACTGTTGCAGGCATTGGAGGACAAGCGGAAAGGAAAAGCATAGACCTTCATTTTGCTACAATGTCCACAGCAATTCTTCATTCTTGGTAGATAGTAAGGAAAAATAAACTTTGATTAAATTTTGCATCTTAGTTTTGACCATTTTCTGATTTCATATAGGTTTTCTTCTCTCTTTGATCAGTGTAGAATTGTTTGTGGAATTCTGCACATGAATGGTTTGTTAAAGGCATTATTTATGAGACTTGAATGTTGCATATAGAACTGAATAATATGATATATATTCTTTTTCTTTTCCACTTTATGTTGGTATCGCTTACTGCTTGGTGCTTAACTTTGGTTGCATAGAAATGCAACCAATAGCAAACAGATTTCTGTAGATCCTCCATCAAATGCAACCAAACCATGTCAAATTTCTAGCAACCTTTTGAACTGATGTAAAATCTTTCCGAGAGAGAATTTTTTGGAGATGAGAGAGAATTTTTTGGAGATGATGTACCTAAAATACTGCTCTCTCATGACTTCATAGATCCTCTTTGAGAGTAAGGACAAGGCGGCATGCATACATTTTAGTTTCTCTTAAACCTGCAGTGATGGATCCCCTTTTTTTTTTTTAACTGCCTTGATTCCCTTGCTCTCTCATGACTTCATAGATCCTCTTTGAGAGTAAGGACAAGGCTGCACGCATACATTTTAGTTTCTCTTAAACCTGCGGTGATGGATCCTTTTTTTTTTTTTTTTTAAACTGCCTTGATTCCCTTAAAAGGTAGCATATTGTGAAATGGGTAGCAAACGTAACATTCTGTGTGAAATGGATGCAATTTCATATTGTTTTAAGGATCTACTGCGTTGGATTGGTAAGCTAAATGAAATGGAGCGACCTTGTATAAACATAATTTACAATAATAGCATCGACACTTTCTACAACTCCATTTAATACCTAATCACACGATGTTGGGCCCTGATCGCACAAGGGGCGGCCAAGGTTTAAGAGCTATTGTGATCTTCTGTCATTTTTATCTAGGTCCAATGAGTCGTTAGGTTTAAAAGGTTCATAATATCATCTTGAGGATAGAAGGGAGCTTTACAATTTGAAAGGATGACATATAAAATCACTAACTATTATGAATAAATTTATGTGGAAGGTATTTCTCTCAAATTTATAAAATAAATTTCTTGGAGAAATCTTATGCTAAAACATAGGGAAAATTTGTCTCTTGCTTGAAAATAAATAAAAGATATGCTTATTATTATGTTTTCCATCAGCAGAAAGGAAATTAACAATCTTCCTCCCCCACACCAAATTAAAAATATGTTTGAGAGAGGCCTACCGATCAATACCGATATTCTAATCCTCATTCACAAATTGGACAGTTTTCTTCTCTCCTTAATGGTCACCTGCATGGTTTAACTAAATATAATTTATCATATGCAAAAGATTAATTAAATAACATTCATGGTTTTTATTTGGGTTTTTGTATAATCTTGATATTTGAAAGTATTGTTTTTAAATTGGTCAATGAAATAGATCAAGATTTTTAATCAAATGAATCAAGATTTTCAAGACTTGCTGAAATTGAAAAATGTTATGAGTTACAATATTAATTATTTTTATAAAAAAATTTCTTTTGGATGAATTTTGATACAATGGTTGAATTACTATGGATTCGAGGTATGGAATCTTTTTACAAAAATATAAGGGAAAGATTGCATATATATATATCAATTCAAAGTTAATCTCAATTTTTCGGATTAAAATTTTGATTATTGTTATTATCTCTAAACCTAAGTTTAAAAAAAAGTATTTAAATTTATAAATCATTAAATAAAGTACATACATTTTGTGTTATCATTTACACCGAAAACTTCAATAAAATGACTATGAGAGAAAATATTGACCCACACTAACACCTACTCTTGTTGGCGTGAACGGCGCGAAGACACAGAAAAAAAACACCTTTATTCAGAGAGAGAGAAAAAAAAAAAAAATTGTTGTATTGGATTTGTCTAGAAATTTATTTTTCCTATATTTTCTCTCTACTTTACGTATCGCTAATTTGTCCGTCGTTAATAGTGACGGATTTTTTTTCGTCGTTAATTTCTGTCACTGAAAATCTGTTTTCTTGCAGTGGAGAGGGCGCGGAAATTAACAAGAGCCTTCTTGCACTTAAAGAGTGCATCCGTGCTCTTGACAATGATCAGATCCATATTCCATTCTGTGGGAGCAAACCAACTGAAGTGCTGCGTGACTCCTTTGTTGGGAACTCAAAAACAGTTATGATTTCTTGTATCTCTCCTAATGCAGGATCATGTGAACATACTCTCAATACATTGAGATATGCTGATAGGTTTGTATTTCAACGAATGTTGGTCGTAGTCTTGATTAAAGAAATTGATTCCTTTTGGATATTAACTGAGGTATGGTGTGAAGAATGATTCCTTTTGGATATTAACTGAGTTTCTCCATACATCCTTGAATGTATTTTTTTGTTTGGACTGTACTAGGAGGAAGAAGCCTTGATTGCGGCACATAGAAAAGAAATTGAAGATACAATGGAGATTGTCCGTGAAGTGATGCGAGCACTCTTCGACAATCCTTGCAGGAAGTGATGCCACATGTATAGAGAAGAAGAACAAGTGATGCCGTAGGAAGAGAGAGAGAGAGAGAGAGTGTGTGTGTGTGGCTTTTTTTTTTTTTTTTTTGTAAGTGTCAGTGGGTGTGTGTTGCTGTGCCAGTGCCGGTTAGTAATTTTAAGCGTGACGTTATCATGTTAGTATTTTGTTGACGTGGTCTGTCTCAACGTATCAATTTGTTATCATCATCAACCAAAAGATGAACTCATTACATTTTTTTAAATTTTAAAACGATGAGGTAATATTTTTAATTATAAAAATTAATTTATAAAAATAAAATAAAATTCACGAACATATAATTTACTCAAATACATTAACTCCCTTGTCCCAAAAATAGGTGACAATTTCATATGATGTGAAAAGTCTTACTTTTCCTATTATTTTTAAGCACTTTTGGAAGGCATCTTTTTCTCTCAATCAATCTCTCTCTCTCTCTCTTTCTCTCTCTGTATCAATTTCTCTCTCTTTTTTATTCTCTTTCTAGTCTCTCTATTATTTTGTTTCTTTTTATCTCTTTCTTCATTTTTTTTATGATCTTCTTTCTTTATTTTTAGGAAGTAGCTCAACTTTTAAAGGAATATAAAATCTCAAACAAAGTTGGGTCATTTTGACATTCCCAAGTCTAGCCTTATGCAGGGTATAGTTGATTGGGCTGAGCAAACCACTCTGCCATCCGAGTCTAGTCTAACCATAACATGTATACCTGAAATTGCCATTGAAATTTTCTAATCAAGCTAAGCTACCCTCATTTATTTTCCCCTTTTCTTTTTGTCTCGAACAAAACTGTTCATATGAGGAGTTCTGCATGATAGGAAAAATTTTAATCCGACGCTTACTAATTCTTGTGAGAATAATTTCGCACACAATTTTTTAATAAGCGAGGACAGAATTTTGAAACGTACTCAAATTTGTCCGTTGCGATTCTAAATGTTCCTCCTGAATAGGAATAGGAATCCTCAAAAGGGTGGTCAGAGCAATAAATGTCTCCCCGAATTTTGATGAACCAAGATTGGAGGACTCAAACTGGGGGAGAAGAGAAATTTAGGGGGAGAAGGAAAATATATTTAGTAGGGAAAAACCACCATTGCACTAAAATTATCGGTTTGAGCTCAATTATTCTATAATCAATTGAAAATTTTGATTTTTTAGTGCATTCTTTATTTGTTGTTGACACATATAAAGATATATAATACAATGGAAAACAAATTTTGCTAATTAATGTTATTGTTTTTTTTTTCTTTCTGAATTTGTGTATTATTCACTATCTAATTAATGTTATTCTTTATTTTTCCCAACATTATTTAATTACCGAGTATATCTATTTATTAGTGATTCCTGTCACAGAATTATAATTAAATCAAATTTAAATATTTAAGGTTCAATAGAAAATTTTACTAGATTTATGTCAACATCGAAAAATAGGTCAAAATCTGAATACTCCTTGTACAATTATCCTTAATTTTTTATAAAAATATAAAATTTTGTAGATAAGAATAATTTCACACATAATTTTTTAATTAAATACTAATCTAAAATTAATCCGAGTTTAGTAACTGAGACCGGAATTTTGAAGCGTGCTCAAATTTGTCCATTGCGATTCTAAACCTTCCTCCCGAATAGGAATAGGAATAGGAATAGGAATCCTCTGACGAGTAGTCAGAGCAATAAATGTCTTCCCGAATATCGATGACTTTAGAGATAGCAAAACTTTCATTCTACGAAACTGAATTGAAGTTAACAATGTTATTAAAAAAATAATAATAAAACAAATAATAATAATAATAATAATTGTAGAAGATTATAAAGTCTCACACTCAACACATGGGACAAAGAAATAAAAATAAAAAAATTCTTAAAAAAACTTTGAAACAAAAAATTGATTTTTTAATCTGGATTAGTCGAGTTTTGAAAACTCGATTAATATTGTTCATATACTATTTACAGATTGGTCAAGTGTTCAAAACTCGACAATATGTAAACAGTGCATGAACAATATTAATCAGTTTTGAAAACTCGATTTTTTAAAACTCAATCAACCTAAATCTTGAAATATGTTTCGTAACGAGATTATTTTAAGAATTTTACTTTTTCTATTTTGGCTCAATTTCGAACTTAGACCGCATGGGGTCATGTCCAAGAGGGGGAACTAGACAAAATATATGGCTTCTAAGCCTAGGAGTTCTCACTGATTGGCCTTGGACGTGCCTTGGTAGCTTCATGTTATACTCTCTCTCTCTCTATTTTCCTGAAATACTTATTACTTAATGTGGTGTTATAATTGTGCAGGGATAATGAAATATTGTTGAATGGAATAATATTTTACATAGAAGTGTTGACAATTCCTGAGGCAAATAGCTTGCCATTTTGGAGAATAGATGGCGTAATTCAAATAATTTTAATTCATGTGCATCCAGTGGAGTTTCTCTACTATTGGTTCCACAGAGAGTTGCACCACCATTATCTTTACTCTCACTATCACTCCCATCACCATTCCTCTATCGTCACCGAGCCCATTACATACATAATTTCTTCTCTCTCTCTCTACAAGGCCCCGAAATTTTAGGTCTTTTTCATTATTATAATTATAATTTAGAAAATTAACCTTCCCAAAGAAATAGTGCTTACTTTTTATCTGTGTATTGAAACCTGGACCGGATCGACCGGTTAGACTGGTTCGATCGGGAACTGGACCAACAGCTGGTCCGGGTTCCTTTAGAAAACCGGACTCTGAGAAAACGATCAAAATCTCGATTGGATGAACCGACCTGATCCAACCCGGATTTTTTAAAGGATAAAATAAATATGCAAAAATTGCATTTGCCCAAACTCAATCCCACGAACAAAGTGAAAGCACAAGCAATCTTTACCACCTGACCACACAAAGGCATTGTGTTAATATTTTATAATTTTATATTTATTTATTATTTCACAATGACATCATCTGGGTTTTTGATCCGGTTCGACCGAGTTAACTCAGTGACCCATTGACCCCTTAACACGACCGATTTATACTCCGTTCTGAATTTCAAAACACTACTTTTTATCCTATCAAAAAACCGAAAACCTTCCCAAAATTTCTCAAAAGTGCTTATGGTCAAAGGAAGGTAGATCTCACTTGGATAACAAATTGGTATTTAAATTGACTAAATAAAATTCATATTTGTTTATTTGTTTGTGCAGCTGTCACGCATCCATTTGCCAGAACACATCGGATATTTCACACTATTTGCAATACCATTGCTCACCACGGTGCTCAATAGATACAACTGCCTCAATTGTCTCCGTACTCGGCTATGTAACTTATACTGATTTTATGAACAACAATGGGCATTACAATTTTGAGTTTGGCTTTTCTCTCTCTTTCCACCACTCAAGTATCTCATGTATACACCCTCGTGAGTCTCTTTCTACATCCCCCCTTTCTATCCCCCCCCCCCTCTTAATGTTACCTTATTAATGATATTTTTGTAACATTGCACCAAGAGCGAAAAATGGCCCAACTTCAAGTATCTCATGTTTCTTATCTACACGCATCTAGTTCATCTTTGCAGGTTCCATTCCCTAAATCACACAATTCAGGAACAGTTACTCCCTATTCATGCCCATTTATGACTACGTATGGTACCTTAGACAAAGCTTCTGATCAAGTCTATCAAAATGCTCTGAAAAGGCCGGAGGATTCACCCCATGTAGTTCACCTAACGCATTTTAATAGGCCGGAGTCTATTTATCATCTTTGCCTAGGTTTGCGTGGTTGGCCTATACACCTCAAAAAACAAAATGGTGCATTCAGCCGCTGTGGGCCTATCACATTCTGGTCCATGATGTGGGCATTAATCCACGGTCGGACTTTTACTGTTGAAAGAAATGAGTTCAAGAAACACAAATGACAAATATGGGCAATTCCAAGATACAGCAAGCATGAATTTATTCTTTTTTTTTTTTAAAGAATATTTTTTATGTTCTGAATTTGCTTTTTTGCTGATGGAAATGGTAGTAAAGTGAACGGTTTTATGAATGTGATAGTACTTCTTCAAATGGCAAAGAGAAGCTATCAATGGACTGATTGAGGAAGCCATAATAGAGGCAGAAGGAAAAGGCACTATAGTGTTGAATCTAGGTCTTTTGAACCAGGCAAGTAATTGCACATTTCTTTTCAAAATTCCCTATAACTTTTTCCATGAATATATAAGATTGTGTTAGTAGTTGTTGCGAAAATAGCGTGTGAACAATTGTACTAATAAATTATCCAGGATATATTTCCTAAAAGGGTAATTTAATAGCACAATATATCACTACAATTATACCTAACAACAACTATTAAATAAAGAAAGAACACAAGAATTTAACGAGGTTCGACCAAATATGACTACGTCCTCAGATACTACTAGAATAATATTTCACTAATAAAATTGAAATATTACAAGAGAGAGAAAGAAAAAATTGGCCTAATATATGAACTTGCCAATTTTGGGATGATCCTACAAAGCATGAGGAATGGTCTATTTATAAGGTAAAAACTCACCTCATCCCTCACTTGCCAAACAATGTGAGATTCTCTCCTCCTAAAAGTTTTTGCCACAACCAACAAATCTCCACCTTGGCAAAAAACTTTACAACTCTCTCATACAATTTTAGTAGTGTCTGCAATTTTCAATTTTCAATAATATTGATCAAGTTCAAACAATGTTGAAACTTGACTGCAGTTATCACTTTTGTCATCATATCAGCAGGATTCTCAGAGGTTGGAATTTTCTGGATTATAACTCCACCTTCTTCCAAAATCTCCTGTATGAAGTGATAACGAACGTCGATGTGCTTTGTCCTTGCATGATAAACTTGATTCTTTGCCAAATGAATTGCACTTTGACTATCACAATACACTTTGATGTGTTTTTGTTTTAATCCCAATTCACCAACCAACCCTTGAAGCCAAATTGCTTCCTTCACGGCTTCTGTAGCTGCCATGTATTCTGCCTCTGTAGAAAACGCCACTATCGATTGTAAGGTAGACTTCCAACTTACTGGTGCCTTTGCAAGAGTAAACATATAACCAGTAGTTGATCGTCGTTTGTCCAAATCACCAGCATAGTCAGAATCACAGTACCCAACTATGTGTTGACCATTTTGTTTGTCCTGCTGAAATATTAAACCAAGATTCATGTTGTTCAAAATGTACCGTAAAATCCATTTCACAGCTTGCCAATGCTCCTTTCCAGGATCATGCATATACCTGCTCACTACCCCAACTGCATGTGAAATATCGGGTCTTGTACACACCATAGCATACATTAGGCTACCTACAGCACTTGCATATGGTACTTTTGACATGTATTCTCGTTCTGCATCATTCTTTGGTGACATGGATGCACTGAGCTTGAAATGAGGAGCAAGTGGAGTACTAACTGGTTTTGACTTTTTGTTCATGCCAAAACGTTTTAGAATCCTGCTCAAATACTCCTTTTGTGATAAACAAAGCCTCCTCAAATTCCTATTTCTGGTAATTTCCATACCGAGAATCTTCCTTGCTTCACCTAGATCTTTCATCTCAAACTCCCTTTTCAGCTGAACTTTCATTTTCTCAATTTCTATCTGACTTTTGGAGGCTATTAGCATATCATCAACATAAAGAAGAAGATAAATAAATGATCCATCTTTTAGTTTGTGAAAATATACACAATGATTATATTTACTTCTTGTGTACTTTTGCCCCATCATAAATTTGTCAAATCGCTTGTACCACTGTCTGGGAAATTGCTTTAATCCATATAGCGATTTCTCAAGTTTGCATACCATATTTTCCTTTTTAGCAACATTGAATCCTTCTGATTGAGTCATATAGATTTCCTCCTCCAAGTTTCCATGTAAAAATGCTGTTTTTACATCCAACTGAGCCAACTCCATATCCAACTGTGCTACCAAAGCCAACAAGATTCTGATAGAAGAATGCTTCACAACCGGAGAAAATATTTCATCATAATCGACTCCCTGCTTCTGAGCGTAGCCTTTAGCCACCAATCTTGCTTTGTAACGAATACCATTCTTGTCAAGAAAACCATCTTTCTTTGTATATATCCATTTGCACCCAATTGCTTTCTTTCCTTTTGGAAGACTAGTAAGCTTCCAAGTTTGATTCTTTTGAAGGGACTGCATCTCCTCTTCCATAGCAATCCTCCATTGCTCTTGTTATGAACTTTGGACTTCTTCATTGTAA
This sequence comes from Dillenia turbinata, assembly GCA_037126225.1. Taxonomy (NCBI): domain Eukaryota; kingdom Viridiplantae; phylum Streptophyta; class Magnoliopsida; order Dilleniales; family Dilleniaceae; genus Dillenia; species Dillenia turbinata. The sequence goes on along the minus strand of JBAMMX010000022.1, from coordinate 7,128,480 downwards.
GTGGTAGGAATGTCATCAATTTGAATTGCTGATGTAGAAGCAACCATATTAGCATAACGAGCAGGTGGTTTAATGGTCATTCTTCCCTTCCTTAATACAATTGATTCAAGCTGTTGCGGAGGTTCTTGGGTTTGCACCTCTTCTTCATCTGACTCTTCATCTATGATAGGAGAGTCACCATCAGATTCTTCATTTGCTGGGACTAATCTGCTTCCATCAAACTCCACCTATTTAAAAGTATCGCCTGTGTGTTCAATATTTCTAGGAGTTACCTTTGACATGGAAGATTTATCTAAAGTAACATCCCTGCTAAAGATTACTTTCTTTGTTTCTGGACACCAAAGACGACAACCTTTTACTCCAACTGTGATCCCCATGAAGATTGCTTTCTTTGCTCTGGAATCCAATTTTCACTCCTTAACATGATAATATGCAGTGGAGCCAAAAACACGTAAGGAATCATAATCTGAAGCAGGCTTTCCAGACCATTTCTCCATTGGTGTTTTGCCACCAATAGCTGTAGATGGCAGGTGGTTGATGAGGTGACCAGCATAAACAGCAGCTTCAGCCTAAAATTCTTTGCCCAACCCAGCATTGGACAACATGCACCGAACCTTCTGCAACAATGTCTGGTTCATACGCTCCACCACTCCATTTTGTTGCGGTGTATTCCTGACGGTGAAGTGTCTGACAATGCCTTCGTCTTCACGAATTTTCAGAAATGGATAATTTCTTAATTCTCTACCATTGTCTGTACGGAGACGTTTGATTTTCCTACCTGTTTGAGTCTCCACCATATTTTTCCATTTAAGGAAAATTCCCAACACTTCATCCTTCGTCTTCATTGTATACACCCAAACTCTCCGGGAAAAATCGTCAACAAAGGTCACATAATAATGCTTTCCTCCCAATGATGATGTTTTAGAAGGCTCCCAAACATCTGAATGAATATAATCCAAAATACCTTTAGTATCATGGATTGTTGTACCAAATTTCACCCTCGTTTGCTTCCCTTTGATGCAATGCTCACAAAAATCTAATTTGTAAGCTCGTACTCCTTTCAGCAATCCTTGATTTATCAGAAGTTTCAAGGATTTTTTTCCAGCATGCCCCATCCGCATATGCCACAATCTAGTTGCTTCTAATTCTCGATCATGAGTCGAAACTGCTACTATCGCTGTTGCTCCAACAACTGTACTACCCATAAAGTAGTACACATTGTTATTTTTCCGAATTCCCTTCAATACTGTGAGTGCACCAGAGATTATCTTCATTACTCCATCTTTTATCTTCACATCAAATCCTTTTGATTCTAAGGATCCGATGGAGATGAAATTCTTCTTCAAATCAGGTACATATCGAACACATGTTAAAGTTTTGATAGATCTATCTTGATTTCTCAGGCGAATTGAACCAATCCCATGTGTGGAGAGAGGGACATCATTTGCTGAATAGACCATTCCCTCTTTCTGTTCTTTGAAATCAAAGAACCATTCTCGATTGGGAGACATATGGTGGCTACAAGCAGAATCCAACAACCACATACTAAAATGGCTAATTGATGGTACAACTGCAAGTGAAAGGTCTGAATCTGCATCATCACATTCAACTACATTTGAATTTGAGACAGCTTTCCATTTATCTGGTTTGCCTTTATTTTTTAGCTTTGGGCAATCTTTCTTCCAGTGTCATTTTTCGCGACAAAAGGCATATTCATCTTTCTTCACTTGGGACCTTGATTTTGATCTCCCTTTCATCCCTTTACTCTGGCTCTGCGAACGTCCTCTGACAACTAATACTTCGGCTTCTTCAGTTGTGTTTTCTTGTTTTTCCTTTTTTCTTAGTTCGTAACTGTATAATGCTGCAGTTACTTCACTAAGAGTGACAACAGCTTTTCCGTGAAGTAGGGTAGTTTCCAAATATTCGAACTTGTCGGGAAGGGATCCCAACAACATAAGAGCCAGATCTTCATCCTTGAAAGTCTCGTCCATATTCATCAGATCAGTCACCAACTGATTAAAACTGGTGATGTGATCATTCATAGTGGTACCCGCTATATAGTTGAAGTGAAACAACCTCTTTTTCATATAGAGTTTGTTTTGACTACTTTTTGTCAAGAAATTTTCTTCTAGTGCTCTCCACAATTTACTAGCAGAAGTTTCTTTAGAAAAAGCATATTTCTGCTCTCTGGAAAGACACGATCTAATTGTACCACATGCCAATCTGTTTATCGTCTGTCATTTCTTCTCCTCAGCATCATCTGGTTTCTTTTCTTCAATAGCAAGGTCTAGACCTTGTTGGAAAAGGACGTCTAGAACCTCACTTGCCACATTCCAAAATGATCGGTTCCATAAAAAATCTCCATGGTAAGTCTCCGGGTGATTACAACATAAGCATTTAAACGGACCATTAATGCCAAATTTCTTTAAATTTGAGAAAAGGGGCAACTTGTTACTAATAATTCGGAGCATTAAAAAAGAGAATTTGATTGGGACATCCCGATTCTATGTATGAGAAAAGAACCAAGAAGTATTAAAAGAATTATCTGCACCTTGACTGCCGACTTAACAGAAAAATCCCCTCCCGAGTTTAAAGACCATACCATTTTGTCCTGACCCATGAAAAAGGGAGGCAGGATACTTAAACTATCATCTACAATAACTTCAGGCAGCCATTGATTCAACATAGTTTGATTCCATCTACCATTCGAAACAAAATCATAGACAAAATGATGTCCAATATTATCTATCCTTTGAAAAATAGCACCTATTCCCAACCAATTATTAAACCAAAAGTTAAAAGATCCATCATAAAGCAGCCATCAGATATGAATCTCTGCAATATCTCCTCCCACCATAAGGCGTTTCCAAGCATTAAAGGCTCTTGCAAGAGTGTCGGCAATAATCGGGTGATATTTCAAAGCATTTTAGCCCTCAAAAATTTTGATTATAAAGAATTTTGACAGCGAAAATTCCACCATAACTTACATGAAAAAGCATCATAAACTGTACCCAATGCTCGAATTCCTGTGCCACCTTGGTTACGAGGCCGACACAAGTCCGACCAACTTATCCAATGAAATTTCTGTCCTTCCTCCCCCGTCCCCCACAAAAACCGGGCACATAAATTTTCTATTTTAGAGACGACACCTTTGGGGATGGTAGCAGCTGAAATTAAATGAATTGGAATTGAGCCGAGGATGTGTTTAGTCAAGACCAACCTACCTCCATGAGATAAGAACTTATTCTTCCAAGAAGTCACCCTTTTAGCAACCGAAGAACTAACATCTTCGAAAAAACAAATCTTTATTTTCCCCCAAAATTAAAGGACATCTGAGATATTCAATAGGGAAATATTTTTCCTGGAATCCCATTTCCCTTATAATCAAATTCTTTTTGGCGCTCGAGAGACTAGGATTACATAGGAAACAACTTTTGTCGATATTAATTTTCTGACCTGACCAAGCTTCATAATCACGTAAAGCACCTATTAATAATCTCAAGGATCTACTAGAAATTCCAGTAAAAATGATTATATCATCTGCATAAGCTAAGTGGGTAATTATGGGACAAGCTCTTGGAATTTTGAAAGGCTGAAAACCTCTCTTTTCAATCAAAGAATTCATGAGACAGGAAAAAAAATTCAACTCCAATAATGAAAAGACTGGGAGATAGAGGATCACTTTGCCTTAAGCCTCTGGAGGATTTAAAAAAACCGTTGCTAGATCCGTTGATATTAACAGAAAACTAGCAATTGGATATTAATCTCCAAACCATGTCAATAAAGCATCACTAAATCCCATCATTCTTAAAATTTTGGTGATGAAAATCCAAGAAACCCTATCATAGGCCTTCTCCATATCAAGCTTAAATGCAACATTATTCTCATTATTGCCCTTCTTTAAGCTTGATATCAGTTCTTGAGCCAGGAGGTAATTATCAGAGATAACACGACCCTTCACAAAACTGCAACCGCTCTGCTACTGAGAAATCAATCGCGGAAGAAATCTGGACAGCCTCTCAGCCAAGATCTTTGCAATAATTTTATTAAAGAAATTACAAAGGCTAATAGGGCAGTATTGAGAAAATTGATGAGGATCACTAATCTTCAGAATAAGAATAAGAGTTGTAGCAGTGAAAGCCTGAGGTAAATCCACACCACAAAAGAAGCTAACAACCGCCTTGTAAACATCTTCCCCAATAACCACCCAACCACTTTGGAAAAAGGCACCAAAAAATCCATCAGGCCCGGCCACACTTTCTTTATCCATCTTCAAGATAGTTTCATGAACTTCTTGTAAGGTAGGGATGCCATGTAAAAAATCATTGTCTTCTGAAGAGAGAGATGGCTAAATAATTTGGGGAAGATTCTGAAAGTTAACATCTAAATCATTAGTAAAAAGGTCAGAAAAATAATTAACCGCTTCAGCTCCAATATCTTTCTCAGAGAAAACCCAATTGCCAATTTTAGTTTTTACTTTGTGAATAGCATCCTGGGCTCTTTTTTTCCTTTACCACTGCAAGAAAATATTTTGTGTTTTGATCACCATCCTTTAGCCATTTGATTTTTGACCTTTGCCTCCATAGAAGCTCATCCACAATAAGACACCTTCTAAGGTTAGCCCGGGCTTTTGACATAGCCTCCCTTGCTTTCGGAGAATCTTGCAAGGAGAGGGTTTCTTCTGCCTGTTTAAGGTTTAATTCAGCCTTAGTGACATGCTAAAAAATATCTCCATACTCCTTCAACTAGGTTCTAAGGACGGTCTTAATATGTTTCATCTTTACCATAAGAGTATATAAAGGGGATCTGGTCACCTCTGTATCCCAATTATCCTTAAGAATTTTTATGAACTTCTCATTGCTAGTCCAAAAGTTTTTGAATCTGAAAGTTCTTGGCTTATTATCAAAACATGTCGAGATTGAGACTAGTAAAGGAGAATGATCCGAAGGATCACGGGCCAAATGCTGAACATTTATCTTACAATTCCAATCGGCTACCAAATCATTAATGAGAACTCTATCCAGCCTCTTCCAAATACGAGCCAAGCCTTCCCTATTATTACACCAAGTAAATCTACTACTCGAAAAACCAGTATCAATTAAAGAAACTTCAGATATGAAAGATAAGAAATCTATAGCTTCCCTAATAGTAAAAGGTCTGCCGCCACTCTTTTCACTATCATCCAAAATAACATTGAAATCCCCCCCAATCATCCAAGGAAGATTCTGATGATTTTCTTGTGATAGGGAATCCCATAACTCCCGCCTTTCTTCAGATGTGCATTTGGCATGAACACCCGTAAGTTCAAAATCACATGGCGCCCAAGAATGATTAACCATAACTGACAAGTGTTGCGGACCATCAGCCATCACCCTTAATTTAAAGCTTGATAAACCCAACATCCAAACAGACCCACAAGAGTTAGTAATAGTGAAATCCATACCCAATTTCTTGCAAAACCTCTTCCATTTTGCTGACATCATTTTTTGGATCCAAGCTAATTAATATGGATAAATAATAAAGACGAATGAGCTTTTTAAAATGCCTAATTGAGGAGGCCTTATAATCCCCCTAATATTCCAGAAGAGGATATTAATCATCGGGAAGAACAGCAAAAGAATTTTCTGAATTTTTTGCCTTCGAACGAAGATTCCGATTAGAAGAAATAATTTCCTTTCCTTTTTTTTGGTTTCTTCCATGTGCTATTCTGAAGTCATTAGAATCAACTCTCTAAGTTTCCATATCCACCAGAGAATCCAAATTATATTTAACTAAACATTGCTGCCAGTCTTCGTGTTTTTCATCTTGCTTTGCAGTCTAGTGTGCTCTCGGAGATAGGTTGCCAGTAGAATTATGATGGTTTTCTCTATTAGAGTCCAGCACCAAAACCACTTCTAAAACGTTTGTACCTTCTTGCACCTTAGAACACCTTAGAGCTTCCTGATCTCCTACTTCCTCCAGGTCTTGAAAAGTCTCAGTCCCTACCATTTCCGTATGATCACAAAAATTCTAGACTCTCACTTCCATAGGGGGATTTGTCTTTTGAGTTTTTTCTGCAAGAGAAATTTGGATCTGTTAGAAATTTCGTGACTCATACATACAGCGAAAGCAATAAATAATAATTTTTGAAATCATAAAGAATGAGTTTGCGATATATCTCAATCGATGATGCAGAAAATCTCCGAAACCGCAAACTCTGAACACGAACAACTCGCAGTCGGGATGATAGTCACGTATAACTGAACTATCAACACGATGTCACAACGTACCAACCCTTAACCCGGTGATTTCACGTCGATCGAAAAAACCCTCTGAATAATTATTCTTCTCAATAATTATTCTTTCTCTCTTAATGAATCTCTAAATTCCAGTATTCTCTCCTCAATCGTTGAATTGTTAATTGCCTTCACCAAAATACAATTACTACTCCGGTAAGAGTCTTGTAGAGACAAAATAGGGGAGGGTGAGATAATGGGTAACTACCCATTACCCTATTATTTTGAAATTCAAAATTTTAACTATGGTAAAACAATGCCCCACGTGGGCATGAACCAATAGGATCTTTTCTAGAAAATCTATATTATTATCCTTCATTTTTCCCATAGCATCAGATATATTATCGCAACTCACAGCTTCCTTATTTTCCAGAACAACCTGCTCTGTTATATTCTCTGCCTCTGTATCATTGCCCCTGTTATTTTCTAGATATTCTGTTTTGTTATCTGCTTCTCCTATATCTCTTTTGCAATGATGGGTACCCTCTTTGACCTTGGCTGGAACATATACCTTTTTCATCTTTGGTTTTTTCATATCTCCCTCCAGCTTATCTTGAGTTTGTTTAGGGGCCTCTTCCTGATGATTATTTTCTTTGCTTCCAAATTGACATTCCTCTGGACCATGACCTAGGTGCCAACAATTTGGACAGTATTTGGGCAAATTCTCTGGCACAGTAGGCTACCAAAAACCATTAACTCCTCCCACCATACCAACCCAAACTCTTTGTGGGATAGACTTTAAAAGATCCACTTCAACACATACACGAGCCATACTTGGTCGAGTAGTAGAACTTGTAGCTGCATCAATGTATAGAGGTTTACCAATATGATTAACAATTGAAAATAGGCTATGTTTATTAAAGAAATGAATTGGCAGGCATGGTAGCGAAATCCATATAGTGACAAGAGATGACTTTCTAGAAACATGGAAATTTGGAGACCATCTGAAAGTTCGCATAGGAAACTTCCCTAATTGCCATAAACCCCTTGTCCATATTCGAAGAAAATCCCCCTCTTCAGTAAATCTTAGCAACACGTGTCTTGCATCTAAGTGTCCCACCATAATCGAACCATTTAAATTAGGAGTGGCAAAAAATTTTTTTATTTCCTCCAGTTTAGGTCGGCCATGGGAAAATCCCAACCAAAGAAAGATTAAATGGGGCCGATAATTTATCTATATCTTCTTTGGTGAAATAAATAGTCGGTTCCTCTTTAAAAGTTGAGGGATTCTTTATCTCAATTGGGGAGGGAGATGGAGATGCATTAAACAATGAAGAGAATAGTTTTCTTGAAGGGGATATCGGCTGGAGACCATCAGAAATATTCTGACAGACCTCCATGGACCGAAACCCGGTGAGTGAAATCAAATTTCTGAACAGTAACAGGACTATAGAAGATGTGACAATAACAGTAAGTTATATGAAACTTAATACAAAAATGAATTGACCAACGAAAAGCAAACCGATTGATGAACAGAAGTCAATGAAGAGCCTTGTTGTAGCGATCAAAACCCTAGCTGCCATTTCTCCATGAATTCTCCCGACGCTCTATGATCTACGGCTGTGCAAAATGGTTTTATCTCTTATATTCCTACCTCTTCGGAATGGAACATGCTTAGGAGTCTGATATATATTTATACATATATATATATATATATTATAATACATTAGCATAGTACGATATATATTTTAATTATAATTAATATATACAGTAATATTAAATTACTATTAGCGTTATTTATTACTATTATATACTATTATATATTAATACTATATATTATTATATATTACTATACAGTACTACCATATATATTACTACCATATATTATTATTATATATTATTATATTTTACTATGTATTACTATATATATTATTGTAATGTTATATTGGTAATTAGAGTGACGATGTATTACTAAATATTACGCTATATATATATTAATATTATATTATACATTGTTGTCATTGTGTATTAGTATATTAATATTTATTTAATTACAATTACTATATTATTATATATTACTATTATATTATTACTATATATTTAAAATAACTAAATTACAATTTCATTGCCACTCTAATTACTAACCAATTGGAGCAATATATAGGAGTAATATTTAAAATTTTTTTAAAAAAAGAGAAGAATTATCAATATTATTTGAATTTCAAAGTTGATATTTAAAATAAGCAATTTAAGAATCAAAAATATATAATTTGATATGTAACCAAAAATTTTCAAAAAAAGGGAAGAATTATCAATATTATTTGAATTTCAAAGTTGATATTTAATTTGAAGACACATTAATTAATTAATTAATTAATAATTTTATTCTTTTGCTTGTCCAAAACATTTGCATTTATATTTAATATGATAACATGTGTTGTATTTGTATTTGTATTAAATATCACAAGTTATAAACATATTCTACAATTTTCATCTAGTTTGTATCATAGAGATGTCTATTTCATTGTTAGCTATTATACATAGTAGTAACGAGTGGTAATTAATAAAGTGGATCCTATAGAAAAAAGAACTTAGATTTTTATGATAAAATTTTAATTTGAAAATAATCTAATTCTAATAATAAATTTTAAATTAAGTAGGGTGACTATATATATATTTTAAGTTACTTAATCTAATAAAAATCATAAAAATTGCATGAAATTATGAAATTATAAGGTAACAAGTTGTACAAATTGTATAAAATCAAAGACATGTATTATATATTTTAAGTTATTTAATTTAGTAAAAATTGAAAAAATTGCATGAAATTACGAAATTATATGGTAACAAATTGTAAAAATTATATAAAATCAAACACATGTCACCGACTAAAAATATAAAAATATGAAATTACATAACATGTGACCCGCTAAAACTATATATGAGATGCGGGTAATTGCTAAAAAAAAAAGGTAAGGATTGTAATGTAAAAAAAGCGAAGAAAGAATTGAGAAAAAAAGTACGGGTAATGAAAAGTTTGGGTAAATAATGTTAAAAAAATCACTAAAAAAAAGACGGGTTTTGAAATTGACTCATTTCAAATATATTATATTAACTTCAAGTTTTTCTTTTCCCTCAAAGCTCTCTGAAAGCTCTCATAATGGAAATTTTAATTCAACAAAAAAAAAATATAAGTCTAAATCTCAGCTAAATACATTTTCAGCCCGACACTCTATATAATCAAAAAATTTTAATAATGAGATTGATAGAGTAGGATGAGATGAGTATACGAATGAAATGTAATTATATTATATTTTATTTATGTGAATTAATTTGTTTTCTCGATTCTTATTCTACTTAAATTAATTTATTTTTTCTATTTTTATTCTACTTCATAATATAATTATGTATTTGAGATAACAAGTAAGTGACTACAAGTTGTAATAATAAGTAATAGATATGAAGTGATTTAATGCATGCATGATAACAAATGGCAATAGCGTGAATGATATATGATACATTGTGATATAACTATAATATGTATGGTAACAAATGATAATAATATGGTAAAAACCAAGTAAATCCAGCATGGATGGTCTGGATGTTATGAACCATGGTAACAAATGATAACACTTAAAATTGCATTACATTTTGAAATGTATTAATATCAAAATGTAGTAATAATGTATATTATTAATTATATGATTTTACATTATATTAGTAATTATGAATATTATATAATATAATGTTAATTAATATTAATTATCAATTTAAAAATTAAAAAAAATGAAGAATTGATATTAATTATGAGGAGTCGGCACAAGGGATTGTGCCCTCCCCCATGTGCGGACACCTGCACACACGGGGTCCTGGCGCTTGCCCCCATGCGCGGGAGTCCGCGCACGCGAGGGTCTGACACCCGTTCTCCTGTGCGGGTACCCACCCACACAGGTTGCTAACGCCTCCACTCTTGCGCGAGCACCCACAAATGGGGTACTAGCCCTATGTACACGTTGCTATATATTACTATATATTATATATTATTATATATTACAATATATTATTATATTATACTAGTATTATATAACTATTATATAACTATTAGTATATAGATTGGGATACAAATATATTAATTAATTCATTAGCAGGCCGTTGAATTTCTTTAGCAAGGTGTTAAATTAATGAAATGTGATTTAACTGACGACATGCAAAAAATTTGGGATTGGTTTCATGCCATTGGCGTTGGCATTGCTTTTGAGAGACAAATGCATAATTTTCTGATAATATAATAATATCAATCTTAAATTACTATAAATTACTATATTTATTACTATAAATAATGTGTCTTATTAGTAATTTCATTTAAATGTTTTAGAGTTTGTCAAGAAATGTGATTTATGGGATTTACAAGAGAAACCAATTTATATTATCTTTGTGATTTTCAATATAATAACAATACTTATATACAAATATAATTAATCATATCAACATAATTAAATAATATTAAATATCATACAATTAATTATACCAACATAATTAATTACAAATCAAATTATAATACTAGATTATATAAATTACTAATTTCATATCATTATATTATTTAAATTAATAATATTAATAATTTTATGCTATTTAAATTAATAAAGTTATTTAATATTATTAATAACTTTATGCTGGTTATTTTTTATTAATAAAATGAGTTTAATTAATGGGCTTATGGCAAGGGGATCACACGGGCATTTGCTTGCATGAAAGTAGTAAAAGCAGATAATAAATAGTAAAAATTACATATAATAAGTGGTTTTTTCAACAAAACAAGATATATGAAAAGACACGTGGTGGTATTGATTAAAAGTTTAAAAAAATGAGGAATTAAAAACAATATGGGTAATGAAAAAAGTGGTAGGAAAAAAAGTGTGCGGATAATGAAAAAAGAAGTGGGAAAAAAGTGTAAAACGAGCACCTTTTGAAATTTGTTTTGTGAAAATGATATATTATAAATCATCTATGGAAAATTTCACCGTTAAAACTTCAACTTCTCCTTCCCTCAAAAGATCTCCTCCCCTAACTTATTTAAACCTCCAACTCATTTTGTAAAATTTTATCAAAAGTTAATCACATTTTTTTGATAAAAAATCACTTTGAGGTTTTGGTTGGGTATTTGAAATATTCGAATGAGTATTGTAACTGATCACGAAAAATCACAACCACATCAAGAACAAGTTTAGTCTGCAATCATCCGAAAATATTATCCATGTTTAAAACTAAACATATCATTTTAATTTGAGGAAAAAAATTTTTAATTATTCGTATTTAAATTTTTATTTTGAGCAATTATTAAGAAATGTAGAGGTCACATACTGTCAAGATGTTTTGGGAATTAAAAAAAGGAAAGTGCATACTCTTACTAATTTCACTTTTGTCTGTTTTTTTTTTTGGTTTTTAGGATAATTTTACTAATTTTACTTTTGTTTTTGAATAATAATCTGAATTATTTGTATTGTACCAGATGCTAGGAGTGCATCTCATAATATATGGTAACCGATGATAAAATCAATAACTTTCCTAAATAAATAAATAAAAGTAAAAGCCCAACAGTGGATTAATGCCCACATCATGGACCAGAATGTGACAGGCCCACAGCAGCAAAATGCACCATTTTGATTTTTGAGGCGTAGAGGCCAACCATGCAAACCCTTGGCAAAGATGATAAATAGACTCCGGCGTGGTGAAATGTGTTAGATGAACTATATGGGGTGAATCCTCCGGCCTTTTCAGGGCATTTTGATAGACTTGATCAGGAGCTTTGTCTAAGGTACCATATATGGAGTCATAAATGGGCATGAATAGGGAGTAATTGGTCCTGAATTGTGTGTGCTGTAGGGAATGGAACCTGCAAAGATGAGCAAGATGTGCGTAGATAAGAAACGTGAGATATTTGAAGTCGGGCCATTTTTCACTCTTGGTGCAATGTTACAAAAATAACATTAAAAGGGTAACATTAAAGGGGGAAAAGGGGGGGATGTAGAGAGAGACTCACGACGGTGTATTCATGAGATACTTGAGAGGTGGAAAGAGATAGAGGAGCCAATTTGGAATTAACTCAAAATTGCAATGCCCCATGTTACTCATAAAATCAATGTAAGTTACACAGCCGATTACGGAGACAATTGAGGCAGTTGTATTTAGCACCGTGTTGAGCAATGGTATTGCAAATAGCGTGAAATATCCGATGTGTTCAGCAAATGGATGAGTGACGGCTGCACAAAGAAAAAAACAAATATGAATTTTATTTAGGCAGTTTAAATATTAATTTGTTGTTCAAGTGAGATCTACCTTCTTTTGACCATAAGCACTTTTGAGAAATTCTGGGAAGGTTTTTAGTTTTTGACTGGATAAAAAGTAAGCACTATTTCTCTGGGAAGGTTAATTTTTTAAATTATAATTATTATTATAAAAAGTAAGCACTATTTCATTTTATCTTTTAATTTCTAAATTTTAAATTGCATTATATTTACACTCTTTATATTTCAAATACATTATTTAACTTATATACATTATTTAATTTGTTCATATACATTATTTAACTTTTATACATTTTTATTTTTTTACATTATTTATTAAATACATATTTAATAAATTTTATAAACATCAAATATAGATTTTATATATTTTATAAAAGTTAAATATACATTTTACATTATAAACATTAAATATAGAATTTTTTTATTTTATAAACACTAAATTTTATATAGATTTTAAAAAATTTACATAAACATTAATTTCTGATTCTTGCAATAAATATTTCATCAATTACTTTACACATTAATTTACATAAAATTGACATTAATATTTCATTAAAAACATTACCAAAAATTACCTTATCTCCATTAAATATGTTTTTTGAAAATTAATCTAGCTCGTAAAATATCACTCTATATGTGATGGGCAGAATGAAAGAAGACATATAAGATCGTATCTTACTCTGCTCTTGAATTTTGCGCAGACATAACAATTAGGCATTAAATGGATGTTTTGAATAATTAAGCAAAGTATCATATAACTTCTAAATAAGCAAAGTATCATATAATTAAGCAAAGTATCATATAATTAGGCATTAAATTTCTGTGATTATATTCTAATGGACTAGTTGGCCAAGGTTAGGCATTGATCAAGCTCGATCCTTTGGCTAAGCCACTCATTTCTAAATAAAACTAAACATATAAATAAATTGGTATTTCACTAGTTGAACAAATTGAGATAAACTTCCAACTTAACTTATAATTCAAATTCAATATATTTAATAATGATGTCTAAAAATTGTTTATATAGATTCATGTAAATCAATATTGTTTTTATAGATTTGTCTATATTTCTTTTTCTTTTTTCCCAAATAAGGATATCCCATTTTAGACTAGTTCGGAAGGCCATGCCTTGCACACGCGGATGGTCTGGCTGTTGGCTGGGATGGCCATGCCCTGCGCACGCAGATTCCTGTGTCATGGGTGCGGATGGCCTGGCCGCTACGATAAGCCCCATAAATTCATTAAAATTTCATTTTGTAGTTCACAATCGGATGAGGGTTCATTCAAAAGAAACTGTATATCTTGGGATGAAATTTGTATGGATCCAGACTATTCCTATATTCTAGGTTCTTGGAAATTGAATAAGTCTTAAACCCCACTTTGAAATAGTTAAGAATAGGATAGTTTAAATTATATATAATTTTTATTAATATATGGATAATTTCACATAACACGTATAGCTATTATTAAATTATACATATTTAAAATGAGCATCGTATATTAATAAAGAAAAATAATATTAACAAAACATTAAAATTTGCTATCATGATTTTCTTTTGTTTATATTTCATTGCTTTTTGTGATAAATAAATATAATTTAATAACCTTGTATGACACATATGTACTCCAACAAAAAATTTTCTCCTTTTGTCCAAAATTAGATATATTAAGAAAATCTAAAAATCAATCCAACAAGTTTAAAGTTTGACATCTTCAATCAACTTAGTCAAAGTCACAGTTTACCACATCAACCAAGCTTTTATTGTGGCAAGCTAGTGCCCGCGTGGAGCGGGTTTAGCTTCTTATTCATTCCGAACCATATTTTTCCACTCAACCAATGCAGTTTAAAGTGTTATTTTGGCCAAAGGCGACCTATTTCCATCTGGCACTGAAAAGGTAGATTTCACGTGTTATTTTTGGCAAAGAAAAAAATTCATATTTTTCTAACTCTCGACTACACTTTTTTCTTTTTTCCTTTTTTATTTTTATGACAAGCAGGTGCACAAAAAAGGTTTAACGTAAGGTTCTTGTCCTAATCACCCACCTGTGAATAGGCTTCATAGTGTTCTCAAATTGAGATGACTGTCTTATCTTTTTTAACTTCTGCTTTCACACACAGAAGCCGTCCATTAATGTTATGCTTTTGAAGAAAGGCAATTTTCAGAGGTAATACTAATAATGCCAGTCCTGTGGAAATAAATAAATAAATATATATATATGGGTAACAAATGTAATAGCTAGAAAGAACAGCTAAAATGGTGGAAGTCATTTGGGTTGCACAACTGATGGCGCTGAGAGGGGGAGAGTGCTTTTAATTTTTACACAATAACGAGTGATTTGGATGGGCTTTGCTTTGACTTGACAGGATATCTATACCCATTACCAATGTTCTCCCTCTCTCTCTCTCTCTCTCTCTCTCTGTGTGAAATGAGCATGCTGCCTTTAGCTGGGTTCAGAAAGATTCTATGTAACTTATTAAAAAAAAGAGAAATGTATGGCATTAATGAAAGGGAAGGCGCATTTCCCCCTTTTACGAGTTTGCGTGCGCCATTGGGTATGTTTGTGAGCTAAGTAAGGTGAGGCCAAAAAGGAAAGGGCAAGCACAAGAGAGACAATGGTGGGAGACTGTATTAGGGGGGGAAGAGAGAGAGAGAGAGAGGGAGACTGTATTACGAGCTTGCGTGTTATTCTGTTTCAGATTATCGTCTATATATATATGGGGTTGATAATAATTCTCTACACGCGCGCGCACACACACAATCACGCTCTCTCCCTTTCTCTCTCTTTACTGTTTCTCGCTCTTCTCGCTCGCTCTCTCTTGCTTTCTCCTGGTAATCTCTCTCTCTCTCTCTTCCCCCCCCCCCAAACTTCGATTTTCAAAATTCTTTCTTTTGTTTTGTTTTTTGATAATCAGATGGACGTTCTGCCTTTCGATCGACCTGTGCGCAGTAGTCCGGGAAACCGGCTGAATAATGGCCAAATTGTGGTCATTGTTGTTGAAGTGGTGGTGGCGGTGGTTCTTATAGTGTTTCTGCTGAGATGGAAGATGAAACACCAGTAAAAAGAAGGAGAAGGAGAAGGAGAGGAGGGACAGGGCCCTCCGCCTCCTCATGAAAAATGAAAAATGCAATTTTAGTTTTTTTTTGGGAGTCAAAAGATGTTGGTTTTATTTTAGAAATTAAATAAAAACAGTGTCGATATTTCGGTTTATGTGCCCCTCTCCTGTACTCTTTATTTGATCCAATAAAATGTGAACGACGTATGGATGAGAAAAGATTTCCTCTCTCACAAGAGAGCGTGTGAGCGGAAACACGTTTTGCCTTTGTTTTGTCCTTGTTCTGTGACACTATTTTGTCTCTGTATTTTTTTTTTTTTTGGTAGATAAATGAAGCCCAATAAAACAAAACAAAGGTCAATGTCCAGCAAGGGAAAGTAGCTTGAGTCTCATTGTGGGAGTGCCTCGCATGTCTTCTTGCTGGAGATGAAGCATGCTGTTGGGGGGATGGTGAAGAATGCACAATCCTAGGGGATTAGAACGAGCAAAGATTGGCCAAATGATCATTGCCTTCTCTCGAGGTGTGAACAACTCCTGCAGCAGCAATTATCGTTTTGTCTCTCTGGACTTCTGCTCTTCATCGTTTTGTCTGTTTCTCTCTCCAGATAGAAATCCACCAAATATCTTAATGTCGCGATTTTTTCTCCGGTCAAACTTGCCTTCAAGTCTCAATCATTCCAACCTTGGCAGTCAAACTTTCCTTTTGGGCCGTGGAGTGGTCATCATCCCGATCCGACGGTTATTATTAACTTTCCTTTGGGGATATACAAATTATGTTGTTCCGTAGTTTCCCTTATGTACCTTAGATATTGGGTTGACCAGTCCTGAGGTTTGTCCCCATAGTTCTCCCCCGTTACTATTTAATTAATATTTAACTATTTGAATTAAGAGAATAATCATCATGTATCTAAACAAATTTGTCTAAAAGCATTATAATGTGCAGGTGCGAATAAGGTTCGTCGAAAGAACACTTGACGACTCAGACTATTTTGGAAAACATTTCTATATCCATCGGCCAGAACATTAATAATAAATTTGCTCCCTCTAATATTTTTAAAATGCAGTGACAACTACAATCCTGACCAATGTATGTAATGATTGAAATGGGGTCCCACAAATTTGATGATTTGTGACATTATGATCAATTAATACATTTCAGGACCATTAAAAAAAAAGTCATATGTGTGAGGACTGGCTGTGTTTGGAAGAAATAAGAGGCAACCAGAAGGGTTTTTTTTTTTGGTTTTTTTTTTTTGGGGGGGGGGGTGGAGGTTTAAAGTCCACCAAAATGGTGAACAATCAAAAATCGAGAGTGAGAGATGTCGGCATTTGCCAAATTATCTCAAATTGGCAAGAGATATTTTGTGCGAGTGGCCAGATTAAGATTAAAAACATTGAAGAATTTTATTTTATTATTTAATTTTTTTATCATGTTCATGCTAAGGTCACTATAGTAGATCTTCATGTTTCTAACATTCGTGGTCAAAAACTTGCGATATGAGAGGGTATGGAATGCATCTCAATCATTGTATTACATATATGGCATTGCTCGTAGATTACAACTAATTTTGGTGTTGCTTTAAGAGAAATTATTCAAGTCCATCACCAAAATTTTATAATGTGTGGTATATAGATTAAATAAAAATAATAACAAAAATTAAAATAAAAAACAAATTCAATTTATTTAGTATTATTTTAGTTAAATATTCCCATATCATAAAAATCTATTGACATGATTATACTAATTTAAAAATCTCTTTTTAAATTTAAAAAGAAATTTCAATGTCAAATTATTGAGATAAATACTAATTTAAATTTAAATTATTTAGTATTATTTCTATGAATTATTTAAATTTGGATTATTAAAAACTGTGATCATACCCATTTCTTTTAAATTTTTATCTAAAATAATTTATTTAAATTTTTAATATTTTAATATTAATATATTATATTTAAATATTAATATTTATAAAATTTTAGATTAAATATTAAATATTAATTATTATAATTATTAAATATTAAATATAAATTTTAATTTTAATTTAAATATTATAATTATTATATTGTAACGTTAAATATTAAAATAATAAATATTAAATATAGAAATATTAAATTAAAATTATAAATATTTAATCATTTAATTTAAATAAACTTATAAATATTTAATTTAAAAAATTATAAATATTTAATATTTTAATATTTATTTTAACAATTTAATATTAAATTAAATATTTATATTTATAAGTTAAATATTAATATTTAAATATTATTACATTTCTCTGATTTTATACAATTTTTTAATATTTTTAAAAATAACCCACACAATGGTGTCCTTTTCATTTATCCATTTTGTGTTTGGCATTTCCAATTTTTTGACCCACGTCTTGCTGATCGGTTAGCCTTTCAAAGTCAAAATTTTTCAAAGACCAGAATCCCCTTGCTGACGTGATACTTCCACCTCAGCACGTTCGTTACGTGGCAGTGAAATTTTAATCGGACCCCATCTTTATGATAGTGCCTCACGTTATAAATATTTTGTTTTTTTTAAGTAATGAATGAGTGTAATTTTCAAAGGGCTTGAGAACCACACAAAATGGATATAAAATTATTAAGTACATACACTCTGTACTTTGAAAAGGGCGAGAGAGAGAGAGAGAGAGAGAGAGAGCCCTGAGTAATATGTGTACCTTTGGAGAAGAGATTTTGTTCAGCTCAGAATATATATTTTGTCTCATTGTAAATAAATAAATGTATTTTTGTCTCATCACAGCAGTCCTCGTTGTGGGAGAGAGGAGAGGGAGAGCACCGAGGGAGTGAGGGGAGGACGACAGGTGGGTGGAGCCCAACACTCAAGCCTTGATTGGAATTTTATTGTTGGAGCACATTTAAAATACAAAAAGGTTTTGAGACAAAAGAGTGACATTTTTATTCAAACGGGCATTTTTGGACTTAATATTTAAAATTTTTTAATCAATATTGATTTATAAGATTAGATTTGATTTATTTGATAGATAAACCAGTTGCAAAGCCTGCCTACTTCATTTGATTTATTTTAAATTATGCTATAGGTTATTATGTATTTATTATTTACTTGCCTTTTTAGTCCAATTTGGGGATTTCATCTTATACATTTGATGGCATCGCCCGGGCAAGGACAGCAATCTGCTGACCCGAAGGCCTTTTTTTTTTTTTTCTTCTTGCTATAATAAAGTATAAATAAAATCCATTAAAGGAAAAGAGTTCACGTGTAACAAAATAAAGGTACTTGAGTCATTCTCTCTGGGGGGTCGCATTTATATGTTTTGGCATATTGTGGGCTTGTTCTCCAACTTGTCTGTGCGAGTCTCTTTTAGAGGAGGTTAAGAGGGACCCTGATTTTGGCTGGGCCTACCCTTCGAGGTGGATTTGATTTGCCCTTTCATGTGTGACCACATACATGTCTAGTAAAGTTAATATTTTCTCATTTGAAAATGATACTTATTGCTATTGGTTTGGTTTCATAAATTCTAGCGAGAGAGAAAGAGAGAGAACGGGGTTGTGCATTTATGAATCCAATTAAGAGAGTGGAAAACCAAAAGGTTTTTGTATTGTCATGAAGCCACAACCATTGACGATTGCTGGATTAAGTAAATCTGGATAGGTTAATTATATGTCCAATTTTGAACTATAGATCGAGTTTTCAAATTAATCTTTAGGCTTTAAAATGTTACCGTTGAGTTTTTAAACTTCCAAAACTGTCGTCGACCGATCCTTTCATTAGTGATAGAACCAGATTGCTCATTCATTATGGAATGACATAGCAAATAGATTGGATTTACAGATACTGTAGTGATAGTGTCATGTCATCACCCAAAAAGCCTAACATTGCCACATCAGCAATTTAGTGTGACATCAGCAAGAAAGCATTCCACTCTTTTGACTTGCATGTCAGATTTAACCATTCCTCTCCATTATATATATATATATATATGTATTTGTTTTTTTGAAAATTAGTTTTGATTTATTTTTATTTGACATACCTAGTTTTTGTTCTTGTGTATGGAACTCACCCAAGCCCCTCAAAGGCCAAATCTCACTTCCCATTTTGGTAACGATTTATATTATTAATAATTTATGGTATGACCGCTAAAATTTTTATGATCCGTTTGTATTTTTTCAGATAATGGTACTAACCATTTTCCAGCATATATGTAACTATATGTTTTTTATTTGTTTTAATTTGTAAATCATAATTATAGGTATATTTTATTTGTTTTATTCTAGATGTAATTATTTTCTTTACTTTCAATATAATTTAAATAAATATTTATAAATTTTTGTTACAATATGAATTTAAATTCTCAATTATTATTATTGGATGAAGGTTTTATTTTATTTTTTTTTAAATTTCATTTCAAACTTTGTATTTTTGTTATATTCTTTTCACTTTTATCATATAGGTTTTATAAAATTATAAAATTACCCTTGAAATTTTTGCATATTTTTATTAAAAATCTGCGTTCTTCAGCAACTCTGGCGAATTGAACAGCTATTGGAAGTGGACGGTGGCTGAACCTGAAGACCTACCTGTGAATGATGTGAACGGTTCCCGACATAATAAAAGCGAACCACGACATAAAAAAGAACAACAACTGCATTTGAAGACAGAAATTGAAGGTTTGAATGTCAATTAAATGGAAATTGAAAGAGTAAAATAACAATAATAATAATGAAAATTCTTGTACACCGTCATTGATGGCAGTGGAGAGGCCGAGGTTGAATGAGAGAAGGAGTGGTCAAGGAGATGAGAGAGAAGCAATAGATTGTGGAGAGATTTAGAGTGACCCAATTGATTTTTTCAATTTTTAACATCCGTTGGATTCAATTGTGGGTTTTGTTACTTGTATGGAGATTAATGGATGGCTTGAATTTCATGAAGTTATTTTCTTTGTTCAAAAACTTTTAAATCTCATATAATTAAAAAAAAAAGGAGGGAAAAAGTTTAATTTTTATTTACTCATGTAAGTATAAAGGCAAATTTTACTTGAATACAAAAATAAGTAGAAAAAAAATCTAAAAGAAATTGTAGATAATTGAATAAATAAATATAAAATATAATAATAATATAATTGAATGAAAAAAGACTCTAAAATAGAACGTTCAACAAAGCGTATGGCGCGTTAAAAGAGTAGCTCAATTTTTATATATTATATATTATATTACAATAAAACAAAAATGTGTGTGGACCATGTCCCACCACACGATGCACACTTGTTCCCTCGTGTCTTTCACACGCTTCACTCCGCCCACGCACACCTACACATTCTCTCTTGTCAGATTCATCGTAGGTGACATGTCGGAAAGAGGATTGCAACAAACACGACATTCTCCACTTGCTAACGTGGCACTGCCACGTCAACAAGTTGGTTACGTGGCACTGTTAGGTGTTTTGGTGGGGATGAGTGAGCCTTTTGGAAGTACAAGAATTCTTTTGTTGCGGTTTATGGGTGATGAGTGGCACTGTTAGGTATTTTGGAGAGATGAGTGGTACCGAAATAAATGAGTAGAGAAATAGCTAACTTGTTGGAGCACATTCGCTGAATTACAAAATTATCTTTATCTGTATATTTGTGGAACATTTAGTATTTTTAGAAGTGGGTATACTATACGATGGTAGAGAATGTGATGCAAAGGAACTAAGGTAATGTCTCCTGCAATCTGGGGAATGGAGGAGCTTTAGACTGGATATTAAAGATCTTAGAGGTCAAACTTAGGGTCGGTGGCGTTGAAAGAGGGCAGAACATGTTAAAATTTATAAAAGAATTAGTCACCAAAACTTTATAAGATGTAAGAACTTATGCGCAGCAAGCACAAGAAGAGGAAGAGGAGCCTGAGCGACACCAATGCGAGTAAATGTTACGAGTTTTATATTGCATCCACAAAAAAATCATAAAAGTCCATAAGTCTAATAGGTTTTTTCACTAATAAATCGATTTTTTGAGTTGAATTTTTCTATTGGATTTGAGTCCATCAAATGGATTCATAACAAATTGATGGATCTATGATAAATTGGTATCAAAACTTTCGATTTAACATGGAAATGGGTTACCTAGAAAAAGGCTACCCGGTGTTTGATAAGGTTCAGAGTGAGAGCTGTCCAAAAAAGGGAAAATGACTACATGATGCTAGAGTGAGAGCCATCCAAAAAAAAAGAAAAAGGATTACTTGCTGTCGGAGTGAGAGCCGTTCAAAGAAGAAAATGACTATTTGGTACTGGAGTGAGAGCCATCCAAGGGGAAAAGTATTATCTGGTGTCAGAGTGAGAGCTATCAAAGGGGAAAAAGGGCTACTCGGTGTCATGAAGTGTCTAGAATGAAAGCCGTCTAGAGTGAGAGCCATCCACGGACATCCGACTTCTTAAGGAGTGGGTAATGTTATGAATCCTATATATATATTTTTTTTTCGTGAATGTTATGAATCCTATATTTGATCCGAAAAAAAAAAAAAAAAATCATATCGATGGACTCATGCCCTCCTCACTAGATTTGGACAGCATGCCTGAGAGTTGGGCTCCTACTACATTTAGGACCGAGCTTGAGCGTTCCCTGATAGTTAAAAATCCTGCCAAACCTGAAAACTCCCTTAACAGCAATACCTAGGCTAACTTGGCCCAACACAGGCCCAAGACTAACTTGCCTTACCCTCCATGGGCCTAGCCCATTCTCCACAAGTTTATAAGTAGTATTTTCTCATTAATTTATCCTATTATCTGTAAAACCTTCCTACCTTGTGTAGCAATGAGCATTATCTCCTATTTTATTTTAAAATATTTCCTTTCTGCTAATGTCTCCTACTCTACTTCCTTTAAATTTGGAAAATTGCGATTACATGGATTGGATTAAAAGTCCCACTACAGCAGATTGTACTTTTAAAAAGTGGTACTCAAAGTATTAGACGGGGCGTGTCGTTTTTATGTCATACGGTGTCGTTTTTCTTTAAAATTATAATTTTTAAGAATAAAATGAACAAAATATCTTGTCAATAAATTCTACAAAATATAATAAAATAAAATTACATTATTTATGGAGTTTTTCAAATTTTAAATTGCATTCGACTAGTAAAAAAATTATAAAACAGTTATTCAATTTAAAGGATTATGAAAATATAAAACGTATTAAATCAAAATATCAAAAGTATTGTTAATAAAACAAAAATATATTAAATAGAAAAAAATAAAGTAGTGTTGAAATCATATCACATGATGGTGCTGTGCTGAGAGTTGGATAGCCCGAGGCATGAGCCTCATGCCTGTGTTGGTGTGTTGGGCTCTTGTATGCTAAGCGTTTGGAGTTCAGATTGAAAAGCGAAACTTCACATAACACTCATGTTATACGTGAAAGTGACTAAAATTTGTAAGAGTGAATATATTATGATTATAATTTTTGGGATAACGATTGTGATAATTTTTCATTCACAAGAATTGATCAAATGCTTCAACTTTTTATACGTAGAGATCTCTCAAGAAGTGGTATAACACTCTGAAAACAAAGTTTTGTACTGCTCCTAAGATGGGTACAAAGAAGACTCTTCCTTTGATAGAATAGCAAAAGTAGCTAAATCATGATTTTGGATTATGAATTGTCTCCTTTAATATTAATACTATTAGGGTTTTGGAGTAATAGTTTCTCACTAGTAAATTTAGAGCATAATCTGATTATTTATCTACCAAATATGTCGTAAGAAATATACAAAATATAATAAAATACGAAACCCTAATCAAACTATTCATAGGTCGCAAAGTGGGTTAGATATCCTTGTGGGTCAAGCCCTCTTGGGCCGGGTCATGGGTCATGGGCCTAGGACCATATCTTCAAAAGATTCTAAATCTTTTCAAGCATCTTTTAGGAATTCAAGATGGCGTAAAATGTTCAAGATACTATTCATGGGCTCCCGACTACGTAGTTGAGCTCTAAAGGCCCACGATTGATTCATCTCTTTCATTTTGGATTCGGTCCCCTTCTATTTTGGACTTTTCTTGCTTGCATGCTACCTCTGTAGGACTCCTTGGAGGTTCAGAAACTTCTGTCTTCACGTCCTCCTTATTACTGGACAGCAAAGACTCCTTTTCCATGCCGTCTATGTGCGATCGTTGCATATTGAGCTTGGTTGCACACCCCTTAAGAGCTTCTTCCTTGTTTCGACATGCCTAGTTCTGACTCTAGCATTTCTTATGGTCCTCTTCAGATCTGCAACACCATGCCTATGTCCATGCTGCCTCCAGATTTAAAGTCCAAACATGGTTTTACGCCCAGTGAATTAGGCATGTGCTTCGACCAGCTTGTGTTGGTCCTTTCGTTCAACACATTCATAAAAAAAAAAAAGAGAAAAATAAAATTGTAAAATTTATTCAATTGTAATATTTAGACCTTTTTTTTAAAAAATATATATATTATTAAAATGGTGATGAAAGATGAAATTAAAACTCTATGAGAAAACATGTTTTTAGTGATGGAAAATTAATGATAAAAAATTATCCATCACAAATAATGACGGAATTGTGATAGACAGATTAGCAACGGAAAAATCCGTCAAAAAAAATTCAATCCCTAATCCGTTGCTAATTTTAGTGACGGAAATATTTTTGTCGCTAATCTATCGGAAAAACTTGAAAAAAATTCATGCAAAATTTTCTGAACGGATTAGCAACGGAATAATCCGTCGAAAATAATTCCGTCGCTAAAATTAGCAACGAAAATATATCTGTCGCTAATCCGTCGATAAAATTTGAAAAAATCCGTGCAATTAGTGATGAAAAAATCTATCAGAAATAATTTTGTCGCTAAAATTAAAGACAAAAATATTTCCGTCGCTAATCCGTCGATAAAACTTGAAAAAATTCGCTAAAATTTTTCGAATGGATTAGTGACGGAATTATTTCTATCGCTAATCCGTTGACAAAAATTTTGTATTTTTATTAAATTAGGATATTGTATGTTTATTAAATATAATTTTATATTTTTATTAAGTATAATTTTGTATTTTTTTAAATTAGGGTATTATATTTTTATTACATATAATTTTACATTTTTATTAAATATAATTTTGTGTTTTTATTAAATATAATTTTTTATTTTGTATTTTTATTAAATTAGGGTATTTTTATTAATTATAATTTTGTATTTTTATTAAATATAATTATGTATTTTGTATTTTTATTAAATTAGGGTATTGTTTTTTATTAAATATAATTTTTTATTTTTATTAAATATATTTTTGTATTTTTATTAAATTAGGGTAATGTAGTTTTATTAAATATAATTTTGTGTTTTTATTAAATATAATTTTTTATTTTATATTTTTATTAAATTACGTTTTTTTATTAAATATAATTTTGTATTTTTATAAATTATAATTTTGTATTTTTATTAAATTATGGTATTGTATTTTTATTAAATATAATTTTATTGAATATAATTTTGTATTTTTATTAAATTAGAATATTGTATTTTTAATGGTGAGAGTGAGAAAAAAAGTAAAGAAGAAAAAAAAAAAGAAAAACTAAATCAATACACAAGATATTTTGGCAAAGTAGTTGAGACAACTCAAAATATGCTTGAACACCGAAATTCGAAAAAAAAGCAAAGGTGCGGGCGTGGGTAGGGGCGGACTTGTGCAAGTGTGCACTCGATCAGCGACAGATTAGTGATGAAAATTTTCTGTTGTTGAAAAATTCCGTCACTAATCCGTCGATAATTTCACAACTCATTTCTTCATTTTTGCGACGGAGTTATTCAGCGATAGAAAAAATTCGTCGTTAATTTGTTGTTGAAAGTTAAAACGAACTTGGAAAATTACCGACAGATTAGCAATGAAATTTTTTAACGACAGAAAAATCCGTCACAAATCCATCGGAAGAATTAGCGAAGGATTTTTTTCATCGTTAATTTTTTGTGAGATAGTTTTCAGCAACGGAATTAGCGACGAAAATTTATGTCGCTAATTTCCTTTATCAACAGATTCTTTACGTTTAGTGACGGATTTTTTCGTCGCTAATAACTTGTTTTCTGATAGTGAAAATTTTTAAAAAACATAGTAAAATATGGTTGTTCACCCAATCATTTGTTACATGAGTTTGGCAAAATTATCAAAAGCAGTAAAAGAAGCTTTTGGGGGTAATGAGTGGCAAAAGTAACAGCAGGTATAAGACTTGTATTACTACTTCTGTGCCTTTTAACAATAATTTTAAATGTTTAGATATCTATCTATCTATCTATATATATATAACCATTAAAAATGTATTATCAATTTTTTTCTTTAAAATTTACAAAGGATAGTTGCTTCCTACTTAGTTAACTCCGCCTCCTGGTTGCTCCTATTTACCCTAAATATTTTCAAAAGTGCAGATATGCTTGCCCTTCAAGCCACAATTTCATCACATCTTTTGCATCTATGAATAATTATTTCAACTAAACGATTTAAAAAAAAAAAAATTCATCATCTTTTGAAGATGATGGTTGATTAGCTGACGAGACTACTTATCTGATGCAATCAATTTCCAAGTCGGGCACATGCATAATCTTTGACCAATCAGCCCCTCCATCCTTGCACCGTTGTTTTAACAATGCACACCCTTGAATGGGCAAATGCTTGATGGAGTCTGGAAGACCCTCCTCTGGCAAAGACTCAAGTGCCGAGCAATTCTAAGTTGTCGTCTTTGAGGCAGGTGAGGCGCTTCAGTGCTTCCTTTGTGGCCTAGAGTCTCTAGGCTAGAGCATGATACTCAGGCATTCAATTGCTGATGGAAGCCCTGCTACTGGTAGACTCACTAACTTAGGACAACCTTGGATGGTTAGCAGCTTGACTGATGCTATTCCCTGTAGTGACCCTTCCGATCTTCAAACAACGAAATGAGGCCATTGCAATCACGAATATGTAGAGCCTTGAGTCCGGGGAGGTTTGGCCATTTGGGGAGAGAGAGCATCTTTGAAATGTTGGAAATGGCAAAGGAGTATAAAGTGCCCGTTTTCGGTTAAAAAGCCAAAAGAATAACTTCATGATGGTTCATGAAATTGATAATTAATGCAAAGATAAATTCAAATTTTTATTGATAAATTGGTTATAATTATCGACAAACTTTGACAATCAACTTTTTCTTACTTTATCGATAGTTAAAATATGAACATTGACTACTTCTCTAATTAATAAATAGTCCTAAGTACGATTATATGACTTAATCTCATAATTGCATTACAAATTAGAAAAAATCCGTTTTAACCAACAAATACGCTATGAGGGTTTATTTAAATTAGATTATATATTTCTCTTAACAAATCCAATCATGTCGGTCACCACTAACATTAAAGCAATTAAACAATTACGGATTTAACTGTTTAATTAGAAGTAGATTATTATGTTAATTCAAATATCGAGCCTTTGATATTCAAATAACATAATAATCATAAATAATAAATCATGAAATATATGAATACCAATAAAAAAAGAAATAATTAAAATAGATTCGGTCTTATAAATATTATTGAACTAAATCTTTCATTATCCTTTTTAACCAGAAAGGGAGTTTAATTGTTCCTCGTAAAGAAAACCAAATAGCAAAAAGAAGAAATAACAAAGTGCGCCTTTCACGAGAGAGCGAGAGAATGTTCTTCCTTTGACGTACAGTGGTCAGAGAGAGAAAACGAGCCAAAAATCCCAGATCTCCTATCCTTCTCCTCCTTTTTTTTTTTTGGTTTTTTAAAATGATATCCCAATCCTGCATGAAAGGAAATTCTTCAAAAACAAAATTAGATAAAATAGAAATTAAAATATTGCATCTAGATAGAAGTGTCATCCAACTTCAAGAAAAGACTTACTTTGAATTAGGAAACTACTTTCAGATTTGCAAACTGGATTCTGGAGTTGCCCACGTTTAACTAAGTATAAGGCTAATGAAAATTTCCTGTTGTAACCTCTTTTTATTTCCGGTTCTTATAATTTGCACTAAATACAAAAATTAAATAAAATTTATCAATTAGCACAACATTTGACCAAAATAAAAAAGAAATATTCACAAATTTACTATCTAATATACACCCTGTCAACTTTTATTTTCAATTAGGATTTGGCTTTTAATTTTCTATCATGAGTTTGAAAATTTGTAAATTATCTTATTATCATAAGTCAAAAACAACTTATCTTGATAATTGTATAAAGTTCAGTTATTTAGACAATTTATCATATTATCACAAACCAAAAATTATGCAAAAATATTAAATTCTTGTGACACATAAGAAGCTCACGATGGAATGATCAAAAAGAGACAAAATCAACATATACAAAAGAAAGTCAATATTAAAAACATCAAATGACAAAGTGGGTTACTTTACACTTACAAATATGAACAAATAAAAAAGGTGTTTCTTAATACTTAAACCAATATAGACAAACAAAAAAGGGTTGCTAAATACTTACTTTTAGCAAGATTTGATATTTTTCAAAAATTATAAACAATCGTATGTTTTCCTAAGCTTGCTTCGATCTTTAACCAATACAACAATTCTCTTTTTTCTTTCTTTTCTGCTCATTCACTTTCTCATTCTCACTTGTAGAAACTTTTCCTCCCTCCCTTCTACCTTACTTACTCTCTCTCTATTTGTGCAAAGGCAGGAGGTGTTTAATTCTTCTTTGAATGGAAACCGTACTCCCATCTTTTGCTGTGTCACCCTCCCTCTCTTTCTGTCACTCCCAACTCCTCTTTCTTTCTTTGCCCCTTCCTCATTTCCTTGCCGAGGTGGTGTACCTTGAATTATTGGCACCAACTCTTATTTATAGCCATGATCAAGTTTAAGAAGGAGATTAATAGAGAAAATCAAGCCACTTGTTTGTTCAAGCAATCACTGAGTCCCAAAATTCAAGAAATAGTTTTATCCCAAGTGTGAAGATTTGGTTGATTTGATGTTCCAAGAAATCATGTATCACTTGTAAGCTTAGATTAAAACACTGTTTTTCACATCAAATCAATGTGTGATATCATTTCATATTTTCAAGATTATTTGTTTCTGGAAATATATTGTCCAAAATTAAATTTTTATGATTGTATTCCTCAAAGTAACGATTTAGAATTTTTTTTTTTTTAAATTTTTTGTTTTGTTCAAAAATTATGGTTATTATGTTATATATTTAGAACTCAGTAGGAAAAATTTATAAGTGTAGGACTCTAATTGAAATTATTCCCTTTTCTAAATCAAACTTTAATTTATTTTTATATGCACGATATTGTTTTTATAGTGCATATTTTGAAATTATTTATTTTTATATTTGAATTGGAATTCATGTTTATTAAATTAATATTTTGAATTATATTTATATGTATATATTTAATGTAAAGGAAGTTAGCGTATTGCGGAATGGCAATCTGAACAAAATCTGGTCATAATAGGACATTCAACTTAATTCAACTAAGTCGTTTTGAGGCATCTACTATATTAGTCTTGATGATGCATAGCCCAAAAAACTTATTACCACCAGAGCCAGGGCTGTGCAAGCTCACAATCCACTGAGGGTGTTTCTCGATGATTCCATCTATCCGTCATACGTCTTCACCCGATCACCACTCTGATCGGTTCTTGGTAAGAGCTTGGGAGCTCCCTCTAGACACACAACACCCCGTTCGGTACGACACTTCTACATTTAACAAACAAAGGTAATATTCATTCAAGATTTGCCTAAAAATTCAAATCCCCTTTGATTATAGAGTGGCTTTCTAGATAAGAAATGAAATCTCTCATCACCCCCGAAGGGGTAAGAAATCTCCTTGACAATTGAGACCTTCCTAGCAAAAAGGATTTTAAATCTCCTAGAAGTTTTTGACGAAAATCCTCAAAATTTCGGGATATTCTCATAAGGAAATTAGGATTTTTATACCATAGATACACATGATTCTTGCCATGTAGACATCCTATATATACACCATGCAAGCCATCCACCATGTACGCTCTTTGAACCATACATTGTCATACAAAGGCAATACAAAGCTCTTTATCACAGCTCTCTCTCAATCTGTTTCTCTTATGAAAATTGATCTTTTTGATTTGAGTGTATGAGTCTTTCCCATTGGAATACCCTCCACCGATCTTATGCAGGTGTCTACGATCCAGACGATCTATTAGCCATGCATCATGTTCGAGTCAATGGTGTTATTATTTGTAAAACAAAATCCACCTCCAATATACTAATGCTGTTTGTGGGAAACAGACTATAGAAGTATCAACTAGCACTTTGTGTTGTCAGCGATTATGCCCTCGAAGAGAAGAATTAGATTTGCTTCTAAAGCTGTGTCCATGGTAGACGGACATACAGTCACTTCGACAGATGCCATTTAGCCCACAAACCTGGCTAACCCTATAAGCGTTCCTGTCACACAATCCCAACCTCCGATACCACCATCTCATTAAGAGGAGCCCCGTCTGTAGCCCCTACCACTCAACCAACCAATTCCACCTTCCGCACCAACCTCTCTAGAGAGAGCCAATCATCCCCAACTAGAGAGATTCAAGTACAAAATATAGAGCATAAGCAAATAATTGGAGGAATTTAGCCACACCCTCATATTGGAAGGACAATCATCCTCCCAAGGACCAGGATACATGCACCCTCACAAGCTCTAACCCCGCCCCCATCGAGAATCCTTGGTGACCTCTCAACATGGTCTAGACGACCTGAGAAAATAGGTTGAACCACTAGTCATAGACAACTCAAGTGTAACAATATAAGAAGAGGTGATGTTACTCAATATACCATTAATCTATCGCCTTTTGACCCTAAAGTCTCTATGAAACTGATGTCACAAACATACTTCTCCCTCTAATGGAGAGATATGATGGCATTACCGACTTTTGAGATCATGAAGCTCACTTTGTGACTATGATGATTTCACAAGACATGACGGACGCGGCCATGTGTTAACTTTTTCCTACCACCCTTAAAGGCAATGTATTGATATGGTTTAACTTACTTCCACCTTTTAACATCAAGAGCTTTTCCCAGTAGTTCAAAGCCTATTTCATGATTGGCTGATGAGCTAAGAGAAAATCCACTTCCTTGTTGTCACTGTGATAGAGGGACGATGAATCCTTGAGTACTTCCTTGACAAATTCAAGACCGACATGATGAAGGTCTCAAGTTTGGATCATTCCATTGCACTAGCTGCCCTATTTACTGGGCTACGTCCCTAAGGCATAATAAACAATTCCCTCTCTAGCATACAAGAGTTCTATGCTTGTTCCAAAAAGTACATTGTTGTTTGAGGATGCTAAAACATTCAACAGGTGCCAAAACTGATTAACTTAAAGCAAACACAATGGGTCACCCCCTACAGCCAACGCCTAAGAGAGGCAGACAAGGACCCCAAACCACAGTGGAGGTTCAACTGCCGTGTTACTCTAGAGTACGGTAAGTCTAACTTACATACTGAAGTACCGCAAGACATTTATCGATATCCTAATCAATTCCAAACAAGTATCCCTCACTGATTGGCTGACAAGATCCTTCCTTTCAAATCCAAACATCAAACGGTCAACCCAATTCATCATAAACCATGTTATCATAAAATATTTTCACAAAATTCAAAGAAAACAAAAAGTGGGTCCTCAATTTAAGTACAAAATAAAATTGTATTCAAATCATAGATCAAATAAATATAGTACAAAATGAGTTTCCAAAATAGTTACAAAATGGCCTCCATTTGGGTTCACTAATATCTTAAGCCAAAAAGGGTCTAGCACCCAAAGAAATTTGACCGACTAAACTTCTTTAAACCCGGTGCTAGGCAACCTTAAGCCCCAACTAAGCTTTCTCTATAAAGAAGGGTGAGTATAAAAATAGTCAGTGAGTAGAGTGTAATGATATGTTTATGATAATAAATGAGGGATGAAAGTGAGAATGTGAGAACTCTCATTTTCAAACAAGTCATCAAATGTAAATAATTTCACATAATCATGATACATAAAATAATACATCCACAAGTTCATGTTTTCTAAAGATCCTGAGATCTCTTTAAATAAAACACTTCCGCCCAAAGTTTAGCTGAATCTGGATAGAAACCCACCAAGGGGTTTCAATTCATTCATTTCATAATAGTACTTCCTCATTCATTGACATTGACTCGTATCTCACATGGTGATGTAACCAGATAGTAAGATAGAGGTGCACGAGGCCACGTCTACCATCATTTGCCGATGAACTTTCCATTCACATCATCCTGTTGGATCACCCCATAGAGGGAATGACTACAGCTATTTACATCACATGCGCCATCCTTTTACAGCCATTCTGATCTCATTCAATACGTCATGATTTCAACAAATAGTTACCAAACTATACGACAATATTCATTAATAAAATATCCAGCAACATATGGTACATATTCATTTGTAAATATAATGGATGTATACATATTTCAAATTCTCATTTAGGGATATCCCACAATCACAAATATTTGTACAAAATCATATAAAATCATTTAACACCATTTATAAAAAGATTTTGAAACGATTTTGTTATTTAAAGGAATAACGGTCCATCCATTCACCTCTTGGGAGAATAAATACTCCTAATTTCAATCTACAATGAAATTCACTCAAGTGATAATCCTTCCTTGGGTTTCAATTGCCTTAAACCTAAGTTATCAATGCCAATTTATCAATCAATCGTTTGTAGAACTAGGGTTTATAGTTTTCCATAAACATAGTACAAACCCTAATTCTCAAAATCCTTAAATCCATATTCTAATTCCATTAATCACCCACTAGTGGCATCTATATTCCATTTTGTTCACAAATTTTCCAAAATCTCAATATTTATAAACCCTAGATTTAAATCCCCAAATCCACATTCTCTAAATCTTGACATAAATATTAAAAATAAGTAAAGTAAACTCAAATCTAAGATGAGAGAGAAGTATTATCTCTATTTGTATTGTCGATCTCGTCTCTAAGTCGAAATACTATGAAACCCTAGGTTTTCTCTCACTATAAAACTTAGCTCTCTCTCTCTCTCTCTAGGTTTGATCTTCTTGGTGCTTGCTTGAGAGTTTGGAAGCTTGACCTTATGAGTTTGGATGGGTTTTGATTGATTTCAAAGGAGAAGAGAGAGTGAGGCAAATTAGAGAAAAGAAGAGAGAGGGAGAGAGTACTCGATGATGAGAGATAGGGAAGAAATGAGAGAATTGTGTTTGAGAGTCCCATTTCTAGTGGAAACCCCTTTTACCATTTTACTCTTCATTAGTCAAGAGTTTTAATTGGGTTTGATTGCCCTTTTTGTCTTTTTGTATCGACCCATAGCATTAGATATATCAATATATAAGATTATGCTCTTAGAAAAGCTGTGACAGGGATTACATATATCAATTTAAGGTCTTGTGTATATCATCCCACGGTGCTATCTATATCGACCCATTATAATTACCTGTTTTTAGAAACTTACTGCAAAGTTTAAATATATTAACCTAAAGCACTGGATATATCGATACACATGATCACTCTCTCAAAAGATTTGTGACAAAGATTAAATGTATCAACCCAACTACTTAGTATATCGATCCAAAGACGTCTATGAATCAACCTATATGTTAGGGTAGGTCGATATTCCAATACACTTAAAAGTTCATTTTTGAGACAATCTCCTGAAAATATATCAACCCTGCTTAATTATGTATCAACCCACAATAATTTAGCATCAGAGAAATATTTTTGTAGAAAAGTTATATCAACTCGATATGAAATGTATCAACTCTCTCTATGTATTGTAGCAACCCATCAAAAGGGGATTCACAGATCTTTTAATACATTATAATTCAAACAACCCCAAATCTTTTCAAAATTACATAGAAGAATTTATTGAAAATCTTAACCTTGAATTTTCGATGTTACACACCTAGTTAAGTCTTGATATAGATCAGGAACAAACCCTACATCAAGTGACTTCCTTATTCTATGGTGGACGATTTAAAGAAAGATAGCTCAAGTATCGCCACTTTTACTGAGACTACGGTTACATGATGAATGAATGCAGAAAGTTAAAGGATGAACATGAGTTTTTGGTTCGGAATGGAAGGCTCCAAAGGTCCATCAGTATGGAAAGAGGAGGTCTTCCTCCTCCAGATCAACATGCCCCAACATGAGGGGATGGGTCAGATAAACCACCAATTCCAGGACTTGTTTGTAATCGATTAAATAGAGTTATCCTCCAAGTACAGGATAGACATCCTCTCCATGAGCCCCGTATTCCAAGCAACATATTCATAGTGCACGATCGAGCCATTCAAGAAGGCGCATAATACGATGCAGCTATACTAAGAATCACATGGATATCCCATATGGCCTAGGGGCCCACCCACTTATCCAAGCAAATTCTTACCACTTATGTCGACAAGCAACGCCAGAAAAAAGGCTCACGATCGGCTTTAATGACAATGAGCTGATAGGGGTCCAAATTTGGACTACCATGATCCTCTCGTTGTTACTGCCAATATTAGTTAATACAAAATGAGGAGAACCTTCATCGATCAGGAGGCATGATGTAACCTTCTCTATTAGGATGCTTTCCAACAAATGGGCTTCAACTAGTCACACCTTCAACCTCACGTCAGACTAGTCAAAGGACTCTCAAGCGAATATGTAAACCCTGAAGGTTTTATCTCACTTCTGGTCACTCTAAGGACACCGCCCAATCAAGCAATGGAAGAGACAATGTTCAATGTGGTTAAACTCCTCTTGCTCTATAATGTTATTTTGGGCAGACCCAGTATGAACGCTTTGAAAGTACTGCTGAGTATCAAGTACATGAAGGTCAAGTTCAAAACCCCTCTCAGTATTAAAATGCTATCTTGCAATCCGGAGTCCCTAGTACTCCCCTCTAAGTAAACTTAAATCTCTTAGTGTTATCATTATGTTTACAACCATGGGTTACCTCCTAGATATTCTAGCATAAGTTCTTGGCAGTTCCAGGAATTCTTTTATTTCCTACATTGTTAATTCAATTATGAATGTTGCCCCGAGAGATTGTTCCATCCCATAGTTTTTAGTCAAAAGCAACCAGCAAAATCAATAGTTTAAGATAATTGGGAGAGTTCTATTGACAAATTATAACTATTCAATGATTTTTACGTAGATGACTTTGTATTTTGAACACACCGAATATTTTTCTACCAATAAAAGAAAACATCTTGAACTCCCTTAAAAGCACTGAATATTTTCTTACTTTTACACGAAAACTACACATTTCAATATGTTCATTCCTTTCTTGCCTTGCTAATTTATTAATCTATGTTGCATGAAGAGATTCTATTGACAAATTATAACAATTCACTAACTCAACATTATAACAGTTCAATGAAGAAAATTCATCCCAAATAGCAAAATCAATGGTTCAAAAATAATTAGAGGATGTTCAAAATAATCAATGATTCAATATACAAATGATTTTATATTTTAAAGATCCCGAATATTTTCTTACTAACACACAAAACTTCATTTGATATTCACAAAACTTCATTTGATATTTACATTTTCAAGTTTTCCTTTATTTCTTGCATTTTTAATTCAATTATGAATGTTGCTTGCAAAGATTGTTCCAGCCTATAGTTTTTAGTGAAAAACAACTAGCAATATTAATAGTTTAAGATAATTGGGAGAGTTCTATTGGCAAATAACAAACTATTCAAGATTTTTACATAGACTTTGTATTTTGAATGTGCCGAATATTTTGTTACCAATAAAAGATAATATCTTGAACTCCCCTAAAAGCTCTAAATATTTTTTACTATGTTGCTTGAAGAGGTTCAATTGGCAAATTATAACAATTCCCTGATTCAACATTATAACAGTTCAATGAAGAAAATTCATGGCAAATAGCAAAATCAATGGTTCAAAATAATTAGGGGAATTTCAAAATAATCAATGATTCAAGATGCAAATGATTTTATATTTTAAAGATACCAAATATTTTCTTTTACTAACATACAAAACTACCTTTGATATTTGCATTTCCAAGTCACTAGAAAAAAAAAAATGAATTAAATGACGAATTTTAATGAGAAAAAGAATTCGTCACTATTTTACGACGAAATTAGAGACAAAATCTAGATTCGTCACTATTTTACAATGAAATTAGCGACGAATATATATTCATCGCTAAATTAGCAACAAATAGAGAACTCATTGCTAAATTCATGGCTAATTAGCCATGAAAATAATTTCAAGGTTAAATTTGTTACTACTTAGTGACAAACTCTTAATCGGTCGCTAAATTTGTGATAAAAAAAAAGTTCGTCACTAAATCAGTGATTAAGTACAAAGTTTATCACTAAATTTACAATGAACTTCTATATCATCACTAATTCTTCGTCACTAAATCCATGACGAACTTCTACATAGTCACTAATTCAGCGATGATAGCAATGGATCATTATTGATTCAGTGACCAACTCTAGAGTTCATCGCTAAATAAGCGACAAACCATGCAACTGGGCACTCAATCAGTGGCGAACAAAGGCGTTCATCGCTAAATCAGTGGCAAACTCCACTCTCATCATTGATCTAGTGAAGATAGCCGAGGCTCATCGTTGTTTTAGAGATAAACTATCAGTGATGAGCTATATTGTTTGTTGCTAAATTCATGAAAAACAACTGAGTTCGTCACTGATTTAGCAACCAACTGTGGTGTTTGTCGCTAAATCCATGACGAACAACTGAGTTCATTGCTAATTCAATGAACAATTGATGTTTCTATTGCTAAATCAATGATGAACTGCATTGTTCATCGCTAAATTGATGACGAATTAAAAAGTTCATCGCTAATTTAGCGACGAAGAACAATGTTTGTTACTAAATTAGTCACTAATTAGCGATAAATATAGATTTTGATGCAAAATTTAGTCATGAATTCTAAAATTCATTGCTAAATTGGTTACTAATTAGCCACAAACTAATTATTCGTCACTAAATTCATCATTAATTTCAACTATATTTGAAATCTCATGTCTAATTTTATGACTAAATTGCTTCTATGCTCTCTTATGTAATTTTTCAATTGTCTCTCTATTTTTCAAGTCACAAAATTATATGAAAATATGAGTATATATTGGTATAAGTCACAAAATTATAAATTTGTTTAAGTATTCAAGTCATTAACTTAGTATGAAAAAAAAAATTTCTTTTATTGATGATCAATATAATGAATATTTTTTTGTCTGTAATTTCGTTGTTGCATGTATTAATTAAATATCGTTGATAGTTTGTCACTAATTTCATAGTTTAGTGAATGGAATTAAATTTTTATCACTGAATTCGTCACAAATTGTATATTCGTTGCTAAATTTGTTGCATATTAGCTACGAACATGAGCATTTGTCGCTAAATCGCTGACAAACATCAGCGTTCATCACTGATTAGCGACGAACTAAGGTGTTCATCATTGATTAGTGATGAACAGTTTGTCACTGATTTAGCAACGAACGTAAAAGTTCGTTGCTGATTTAGCGACAAACTCTCATGTTCATCGCAAATTAGCAATGAACAAGTATGTTCATCGCAAATTAGCAATTGATCTCTCTCCCTTCCTCTCTCTCTCTCTCTCTCTCTCTCTCTTAGCACTTTTGATGCCACTCTAAAAATTTCCTTATCTCTCTCTATAAATCCAAGGAGTCTTTCATCATCCACTCTCTCACTCCTCAGATCAATTCATTTTTTGGCACTACACTCCCTTCTCTATCTCTCTCTCTCTCTCTCACTCTCTCACTCTCATCGACTATGGGTTTACATCAGAACTCAGTTGCATCTCTAGATCTAAGTGACCATGGTGGCCACAGACGCTCCAATCACTATAAAAAAGCTCTAATGGTCAGTCCATCTATCGAATTTAGAATTTCATTTCTCCAAATATCAGCTTAATTTTGGTGTATTTGGATCTGAATTTTTGATGTGTTGCTTTGGATCTGAAAGTTGAAACATTTCTAGTTCTATAAAGTTAGGTTTGAATTTTTCGTTGTTCTGGAAATTGATTTTTTTTTTTTTTTTTTTTTTGATTTGATCTTATGTCCATAGGGGGAGGGGGAGGGGTCATCCCCCTCCCTCGCCTCTCTCTTTGTCATGCCCCTAGCTGGGATCATGAACAATCGTCCGTTGTCCTGGATGCCGGCTGTATTTTTATAGAAAATCGGGCAGAACCTCCCCATAAATCGGAGGTCTCCCATGTACAAATAAACCTGTATAATAGACATCCACCCTGTCAAATAAATAAATGGTCATCTCGGCCTCACAATAATCCACCACATTCAAATCCCGTCAACCAATCCACAGTGGACATCCAGAACAATGCAAGGCTAATATAAACACTCCACAGACCTCTACTGTCATGCCCAACTAGAGCAATGAGTAGTTGTCATACCGAGTGGACCTAAGTTTATACAAATGTATAACAAATTCCCAAGTTAACATTTTAAATATTTACAAATGCCTCAATACAAATGAAATATAAAAATTTCGTAAACAAAAGTCTAAAAATTATACAGTTATCCCATAATATGTACACGGCCAACTACGGACCTCAATATCAAGACCACGCAGGGTTGACATAAAGTACGAAATTTGTATTATCAATTAAAACTTAGATCTCACCATCGTGAATACCAAATCCACCAACAAGCTATCAAGCCCTCTAGAGCCAATGCATCGCCCACAATAATCCTGTCTGAGGAGGGAAAGAAGAGGGGTTAGTATCAAGGAAGATACCCAGTGAGTGAGGGGATTAATCTCAAGTACAAATAGTGTAGGTGAATATTGAAGTGTCAAATAATATCATTCGTAAACAATAATTCTAGTTTTACAGTAAATCATGGTATGTTCAATAAAATGAACTCATTTATTCAATCACACGATATCATACATGTATGCATTCATTTAAAAATCAAGTAGATTATAGAACAAGCCGAAAGGATCCTGGTAAAGGTCAACCATGACCAAGGACAGACGTATCGAGGGTTTTGTTATGCAAAATGTTCAAAAGTCGCTCTCTACCCCGACGCTGGCTGTGAGTTTAGCCGCCGATGGTTTATTCAGACTCGTCAATAGGTCCCCGCCCGGTGCTAGACGGTGGCGTAACACACGTCTTCCCCCGATATGGATTCAACCATTCGCGCCTATGAAATATATACCTGACGTTTGCGGATACCTCCTGCAGAAGCGTATTCGAGCAACCCGTGCCTCTACAAACGCCCTTCGTAGCTACGGAATCAATTAAGTCATATTATCTCATCATATCATCATATCATATCATCACATAACTAGTGGGCATCCAACCCACATAGTTCATCAAAGCATTTCAAATTCGCGTGCTAACACATTTCATCAAATCATTTCAAATCAGCATACCAATGCAACGGTAGAAAATAAAACTTATCAAATTTTTAAATAATGTCATAATTTTGTTTTATTTCAAACATGGATACATAGTCACAGAAAGCATAAGTTTACGACACTCCAAAAGTCACAAAACAATTTGAAATTCAATATCATACGTCGAGTCAATGCATATCGAAAGCATGTTTTATTGAAAACACGATAGAAATCAAATTTTCACCATTTCATACAAGAGATTAGGGTCCCACTCACATTCTAGGGAGGGTAATCACTCCCTATTTCCAAAATTAAACCAAATTGACTCCTTAAGTCTCCAAAAAATCAACCTAGTCAAATCATCACAATTTTTCATCAAATTTCCAATTATTTTAGGGTTTGTCATTTTCCTAAATTTGTACAAATCTTAATTCCTCATTTTTTTGGATATACTCTAATATCATCGATTGTATTTCATTTATAAATAAATAATCAAATCAAAATCAAGCCTGATTCAATTCTAAAACCAATCAAAGTCGGAAATACGCTTAAAATAAATAAATTTTCTACGAAATAGAAAAATCTTTGAAAAATTATACACTTTTCGATTCCAATCAGATTTCTTCAAACCATATGTCATTTTCAAGGTATTGAAGTCTATTTTCATAATACGAAAATTATATTTTGATTTCCTGTATGTAGGACAACTTATAATGAAAAGACTGCATCAATCCTTAAACTCATTCCAAATTTCGACTGTTTTTATACATTCGTCAAATTAAACTCTAAGAGAAGCTATTCTAATCAAGTCAATACGATTCTATCGTCCAAAACAGCCCAATTCATATAAAATTCTATACTTAACCTAAATAATAACATATAATGTCAATCAACGTATTTCAAATCTACTCTAACATTCATCCTAACATATGCAATATACTTCTACTCTAATTTACCCTAAATTCATCCAAATAAATTGAAGGAGTTGGTATTTTACCTCACCTAGGGTGGTCTGCAATCCAAAACCCTAATGTCCGTGTGCCTACAACTCAGTCTGTACCTGTATTATTTCCAATTCAAAGTACAGTTCAATGATTATACTTATTCTCTATTGTAATCAAACCCTAGAACCATAGATTAGAACTCTTACCCTTATCTGCATAATGGAAGAATCGTAGTCAACCTAGGGTTTTTCGAAAGCCTAGGGTTTACTCTGTAACGAAGGCTGCAGAGAGGAAGGACAGAGGGATAGAGACAGAGGAAGACTGAGAGAGAAACAGAGTGGGGCCGTGAGAGAATAGAGAGACAGAGGGAGTGATGACCGAGAGGGAAAACAGATGGGCTGAGTGGCTACGACGATTGTGGTGGTGGAAGAGGGCGATCGTTGGCGGAGTAGTGGCGGAGGAGAGGATGAGGGAGGCGGCGGGTTGCGGGAAGAAGAGATCGAGAGAAAGAGAGAGATCGCGAGGAAGAGAGGGTAGTAGCGAAAGATAGAGAGAGACGGAAACAGAGAGTTAGAGAGGGGGTAAAGAGAGAGCGGTGGCTGGTGGTGGCGGAAAGGAGAGGGGCGGCGGGACAATGGCAGAGAAGGTGAGAGATCGAGAGAAAGAGAGAGAGCGACGGGAGAGAGATGAAGGAGAGAGAAGGAAGGAGAATTAGGGCTATTAGCCCTAATTTGATTTCTTTTTTTTTTATTATTATGTAAATATATATTTTTATAAGAATAGATTTATAAATAAATAAATGAGGAAATAAATAATTTAATAAATGAAAAATATATTTATATATGTATATATTATTTTTTTTATACTTACTTCACATTACGAATCGAAAATTCGGATACTTTTGAATATACCAAAAATTTGAATTAAAAATCCCAAAATCGAAAATCAATAAAATTAAATATTTTTCTATATATATATAAATTGAGGAATATTTTATTAAATTCAAGAACGAGAGTACAATACAGATATCGTAGTATCGGTGTTACACTCTCTGTTACAGAGAGAAAGCCAAGGGCGGGGGGTAGCCCCTCCCCCTCCACCCATATCAATTGGCCCTGCCGCCGAACTAGTAATCTAATGGCGGGGCCACCGTTCTGGGAGGAGATGAAAAGCAAGATGACATTTTATTGGACGATTTTGACGGAATTTGCTTCCTTTCCCCTTTGCAGGCCGCTCTCTCCTGCTCTCTCTCTCTTTCTCTCTTACATTGAGTATTGAAATTTTTACATACATCTTAATGTTTCTTTATGGAACAGGGAATATATTGGTTCGTGGCCTGTTTGCTAAGCATGAAGCTATTAGATTGCCTGATTTAAAACCATTTTAGAACCATTAATTGCTTGATGCTATTATATTTATATTTTTAATTTCTTATATATTTTTTAAGTCAAAAGAAATACAATTATCCTTTTTTATTTCGAACTTACTATTTGTTGAAGGGAATAGTTGTTGTCTTATCACTTCATTACTAGTGCAAGATTTTAGTTTACTCTCTCGACTTAAATCTTTGATGAGTTGATCAGGATATGGCACAATAGATGAAGTAGAAGATTTTGAGATGAAAAAGAGAAAAGTTCTCAAATATTTTGCATTTCTCTTTGGATTGGGTATTGACTTGGTAATGTTGTTTGCTTGCATTGAGAATATGGGTTCTTGAATGGAAATGGAGAAATTTCAAACTTGATTACTCACTAGCAAGTAGCATTCCAGAATATATAATAAAAACTACAGTAGTAAATTTAATCTACAACGTATCAGCAATTTGACCACGCTAATCAATCTAGAATATGATTTAACTAAGCCACCATTTATAAATCTAAATGCATCATAGCTTAAATTATTGATATGTCCTTAAGATGTTCACTCTAATATTCATATGTAAAATGTGACTCTTGATATTATTCTTATTTTGTAATATTTGGTTTAAATGATTAGTTGTTGTTGAATCATTAGTTAGTTGATGTTGTTCGATAGCTAGTTGTATAGATGAGTACAGACAGGAGAAATTTGATGTTGATGCCTATTAGATATTTGATATTATTATGTGATGTTGGATGTTATATGGATGAATAAAAATAGGATATACGGGAAAATTTTCAAAAATATGCCAT
Source organism: Dillenia turbinata (assembly GCA_037126225.1). Taxonomy (NCBI): domain Eukaryota; kingdom Viridiplantae; phylum Streptophyta; class Magnoliopsida; order Dilleniales; family Dilleniaceae; genus Dillenia; species Dillenia turbinata. The sequence continues at coordinate 7,086,424 of JBAMMX010000022.1, read as the reverse complement.
TACAACTAATTTTTGTTACAAAATTTTTAGATACTTCGCAAAATTCATTGCTGATTTTTAGATTCGTTACAAAATTTGTCATTAAATTTTCAGATTCGTTATTAAATTCGTAGCAAAAGTTCATTGCCAAATTCGTTACTGAGTTTGTTGCAAAAATTCGTCGCTAACTTGGTCACAAAAATTCGTCGCTAACTTGATCACAAAAATTCGTAGCTAAGTTCATCATAGAAATTCGTTGCTAAGTTCGTCGCAAAAAATTCGATGCAAAATATTTGTTGCTAATTTCGTCACGAATTTGCAACGATAGACAATTTGTGGCTAAAATTAGTGATGGATCTTTGCAATGAAATATTGTTCGTCGCAAATTTTGTGACAAATCGTGTGAAAAGTTTGTCGCAAAATCCGTAGCAAAAAATACTGGTTTTTTTTTTTGGTAGTGGGTTTTCTTTTACTTTTAGTGAGAAAACAACTAGTAATATCAGTAGCTTAAGATAATTGGGAGAGTTCTATTGGCAAATTACAACTATTCAAGACTTTTATGTAAATGACTTCGTATTTTGAATGCACCGGATATTTTCTTACCAATAAAAGAGAATATCTTGAACTCCCTTAAAAGCTTTGAATATTTTCTTACTATGTTGCTTGAAGAGGTTCTATTGACAAATTATAACAATTCACTGATTCAACATTATAACAGATTAACGAAGAAAATTCATGGCAAATAGCAAAATCAAAGGTTCAAAATAATTTGGGGAAGTACAAAATAATCTATGATATGCAGATGATTTTGTATTTTGAAGATACTGAATATTTTTTTACTAACACACAAAACTATATTTGATATTTGCATTTCCAAGTTTTCTTTTTATTTCTTGCATAGTTAATTGAATTATGAATGTTGCCCGAAGAGATTATTCCATCCCATAGATTTTGGTGAAAAACAACAAGCAAAATCAATAGTTTAAGATAATTGGGAGAGTTCTATTGATAAATTACAACTATTCAATGACTTCGCATTGAACGTAATAAATATTTTCTTTCAGAACTCCCTCAGGCATTGACATTTCGAGGATTGAAGAGTTTGTTCTTTCCTTCAACTTTTAGGAGAGTCATGACAACTTGCAAAATCAATGGTTCAAGATGGTGGGAGTTACATCCACAAATGATAACAGTTCAATGATTTAACATATAGATGATTTGGAATGTTGAAAGCACCGAATATTTTCTTACCAATATGAGAATTCCTTTTTTGCCTGCCTAATTCAATTATATATACTGCCGGAAGAGGTTGCGGTCCCATAATTTTTTTCTCTTTTTGTGAAAAGTCATGGCAACTAGTAAAATCTCCTTCTTGACAATTTTTTGTCTAAGCCTGTTTTGTTGCTCTTATTCGAAGCGGGATCAAAATTTATTACTGAGAGAAGAAGATGTAAGGTTGGAAAAGCAATTGCTGCAACTCAATAAACCTCCAATTAAGACCTTTAAGGTACATTAAAACACACACACACACACACACACACTTCTTTAGGATTTGGTTAGTTCCTACTAAATATTATTTTTAAAAATTCTATATCTTACCTTTGCTTTTTCTTATTTTACAGACTCAGTATGGAGAAACTATTGATTGCATTGACATAAATAAACAGCCGGCATTTGATCATCCTCTTTTAAAAGATCACAAGATTCAGGTATCCCTTCTATTATACATGGGTTCCTCCTCTTCATCATTCTCAGCATCACATCACATCCACTCGTGGCCGGGCCCAAACGCCCACACCTGAAACAAAAGATCAGGATCCGATAGATAATTACTCTTCTTCCAAATTGGTTGTTTCGTTTCATTTTACATATTTACTTAAAAGTATTTTGAAATTATCAAACAGGTCACTACATCTCATATTTGGCATTTCCTTTTCTCTCCTAACATTTTTTTATTATTATTATTTTCAGATGAAACCTAATTTACCCTCAGATTTTAGGATGGAAGAGGCTTCCACAAGAGAGGCACGTGCGCATGTCAATATCAATAGAATAAGCTGTCCTCCAGGAACTGTTCCTATTCTGAGGGCAACAAAGGCAAGCCTAGCAAGAGCAAAGGATTATAGTGATTTTCATCCAGCTACGAAAGATACTCCTGGTCTTCATGTGAGTCATTCTTTTCCTAACTTGAGCATCACCTAGATTCTACTCTTTTACCAAAGTTCTCAATTTGTTTTAAATTTTGGTTTCCGGAAGCATTTAATTTTAAAATGATTATGTTATTACCTAAACGTCATATATAATGCTACTCTCATATTTCAAAATTAGCCCTAATTTTATTGTGTCTAATTAGTATTAATCGTGGCACACCTTTCTTTATGAAATGATCTAATTTTTTATTTATGTAACAACCCACAATAATATCATTATAGTTATTAAAAATCATAATTATGACCCACATCATAATCCCTAATTGTTCAAATTACTCTCTCTTTCACATTATGCACATATTAAAACACTTTTGACTATGGTAAGAAATGTGTTCGTTGAACGCATGTCATGGTGCATATAGATACATTGTCTAAACTTTTTTCCTTGTTAGAAATGTGAACTTGAAATTCTAAGACTAAAGAATTAAACCCAGAAAATGACCAATATGTTCCACTCCAAGCCTCCATGGTTTTGAATAAGATCACCATGTTGAAATCTTATTTGTTTTTCCGTAACAAAAACATCAAAATCCAAAAGAAAGAATTTTATGTCTTTCTCTCACGCTCTTTAATGAGTAATTGCTCTCTCTATAAATAAGAGAAATGCTTTCGCTATCTATTTTAACTATTTTTTTTTAGGAATATATATTTCTAGATTACTTCTATGAAATAATCTTGACAATGACTACATCTTGAAATTATCTTGAGTGGGCTCATAATGGGCATCCCATAATCCAATGCTGTGACTTTGCTTAGGAGTCAATATCATCTCCTTTATAACAAGCCCTTATTGATGCAAATTACCACTTCATTTTATCTACTCATGAGACGTTTTTGTTCTACAGTATGCATACCTTGATGCTACACCTGGTGTGATTAGGGGAGGCAAGGCATCCGGGACTGTGTATAACTATGAAATCAAATCTGGTCAAATGACTGCATCTAAAATGTGGCTTACAAGTGGAGACGGATCTAGTTCAATAAGCACTGGGTGGATGGTAAAAACTAAACCATTTTCTTTTTTTTAAAATAATGAATGATATTTCTTATGGAAAATGATTATGACATTTTCCAGAGTCCATATGTTATTGGTGTTAGTTATATTGATCATGTCAGATATTTTTAAACTTGATAGTGATTTCTCATTTAACATTTTAGAAATTGTAATTTTTTTTCCCCCAGATAGCACCAGAACTCTTTAACGATACCCTAAGTCACTTATTCATTGAGTGGAGTGATTGGAATGTGAGTTAATTTCTTTTAATGATGCAATTTTAAGTTTTAATCTAAATTTATTTACACAGTAACCTGATTTTTTTTTAATAATTTCCTGGGGCCCTTTGTAAATGAATAGGCCCATGGATTCAAAGCGGGATGTATCAATCTTGTATGTCCAGGATTTGTGATAGTTGACCAAAGTTTTACCCCTGGTATGGCCATTCGTGAAGTTTCTGAGGTGAACGGAAAACAAATGGAATTAAGGCCCATGATTCGTCAAGTAAGAACAATTCAATCAAAGCAAATAAAAATACAACTTAAATTAAATATCGCCATTGCGTGACAATTTCTGTTTGCAGGATAATTTAACTGGCAATTGGTGGTTGTACAACGAACACAATAAAGGCATTGGTTATTGGCCAGATGCTATTTTACCTAAACTCCATAATGGGGCATCATTTTTTTCCGTTGGTGGGATTTCACAGGCCGCTGCTGCAGGACCAAATCCTCCCATGGGAAGCGGACTGTTCCCAGATGGTTATTACCGTCATGCTGCATACTATAGAGAACTTCAGTTTGTTAATTCAGCCGGCTATTTGGAAGATATTCGGCGGAAAACAACAAAGGTAAATGTGGATGCGCCGGCTTGCTTTGGATTTGAAAATCAGGGCTGGGATGGTGAGCTGATGAGGTATGCCATCATGTTCGGCGGAGCTGGAGGATTTTGCGGCCAATAAAAGTCAATAAGTTTACCTGTTAGACTTAGTTGACACAAATATATAATGAAAACATGGCAATCAAATTTTCCGAATAATAAAGTAGAGAATAATTTTGGGTATATCTCAATGAGTAAATCGCAATAAATCCAAGAACCACGAAACTTTCTCGAACAAACTCAATTGGATGATAATCACAAATGATCGAACTATCACTACGAATCCACAATACCATAATTCTAAGTTTGGTAATTTGTTTTTAACCATGATAAAATGCCCCTACGTAGATATTTACCAATATCTCTCACTTGTACACAATAACAATTTACGTTCGTTACAAAATCACAACTCATGCGATATTACCACATCACTTTATTGGACTTTCATACAGAATTGAGCATTATGCAACTAACGAGTATGCCTATAAACAAAGACTTTTCGATATATCTGTTAAGATGATCGAGTATTACTATTAGTACAAAAAAAAAGCTCAATGTAGCCCAGATCCAACGCAATTACATCATTGAATCACTTTCGTAATCTTCAATAATTACTCGACTATGTATTCATTATTATGTTCGAATCCCTACATGGATAAACATGACCGGTCGGAGAACACAACATAATGATATAATGTCGATTGATCTTTCTTTTCACAAACTTAAATCTATTAGTTTCAATTCAGTTGCTTTCCTAAACCTTTCTTTTGGACCTTAATTTATCTTTCAGACCATAAGTAAACAGACTAAAGTAGCAAATATTGAACAAAGACCTTAAGAAACAGTCGAAAGTAAAAAGAGTATAAGAGATCTTACCCAATAGATCTAGGGTCTCACACATTGGGGTTCGGGGATAAATATCAAATCATTGTCCCAAATAATATAGCTCTCACTATCTCTAATCATTTTATCACACGCGGTACAAAATACGTAAAACAGTGTTATTCTTCCATCTCTCAAAAAGACATATGCCAAATTTTTCTAACATTGTGCATGTATAGGACTCAGTCTACTCACAAAACTTTACTCAGAAATCTTAGAGAGAGTATGTCAGAGACAATATCATTAGTCACAGGTGATACCTAAAATCTCAAACCTGACTACTTATAGGCAATATAGATGTGGGTATGTCTATGTCGGTCATATCGTATATGATCTCATTCTGAACACATATCAGGGTGACTTATGTTCTAGTAGGACTACTCTCAAAATCTCTTACAATTAGAAACCGTCTCATCTCTACTCTCTCAGAGATGGAGGTGGTCACTCATATGAGAGAGTCGACCTCACCTGTCTGACATATCTTTTATTACATCACAGAATATATATATGATAAGATAAGAAAGTGCATTAAATAAAATATAACTCAAGTATAACTGAATAATGCACAACAATCATATATATATAAAAAGTCAATAAGCATCGATGTCGTCAATATAGTACAAACCGAAAAAATGTCAAAAAAATATGCAAATCCAGTGACTCTCTATGTCCTAAAAAGGAGTTTCTAGTAATGGGTTTAGTGAAGGGGTCAGCCATTATATTGTGTGTAGAAACATATTTGACAGTCATTTCACTCTTCTCGATAATGTCTCTTACGAAATAGTATCTGATGTCAATATATTTGGTCCTACTATGATATTTGGGGTCATGAGTGTGAATGATAGCAGCCTGATTATCACAATAGATTATCACTGACCTTCCACTATTTACCATAATCTCTAAGTCATCCAATAGTTTTCCGAGCCAAACACTCTCTTGAACTACAACTAAACAAGCCATGAACACAGCATCCATCGTAGATAGAATCACACAAGTTTGCTTCTTACTACTTTAAGAGATGACACTACCATTGAGCAAGAAGGTAAAACCTGATATCGATTTACGCTTATCCAGATCATCGCCCCTATCGGTGTCCAAATATTCCATAATGTAACACCGACACTACGGTGTCCGTATATTATTTCTGTTTTTGAATTTAATAAAATAATCCTCAATTTATATATATATATATATATATAGAAAAATATTTAATTTTATTGATTTTTGATTTTGGAGTTTTTAATTCAAATTTTTAGTATATTCAAAAGTATCCGTATTTCCGATTCGAAATGTGAAGCAAGTATAAAAAAATAAATTTCATTTATTAAATTATTTATTTCCTCTTTTATTTATTTAGAAATCTATTCTTATAAAAATATATATATAATAATAATAATAATAATATAAAAAAAATCAAAAATCGAATTAGGGCTTAAAGCCCTAATTCTCCTCTCTCCTTCTATTTCTCTCCCCGCCTCTTCGTCTTCTCCCCCTCGCGCCTCCGCCCTACGGCCGCCGCTGCCCTCCTCCGCCGCAGACGGCCGTCAAGCACCACCCCACCACCGCCTCTCTCTCTATCCTCCTTTCTGTTTTCTCTCTCTCTCGGTCTCACTCTCTATCTCTCTCATTCTCTCTACCTTACTCGCTGTCTCACTCTCTCCCTTTCGCGATCTCTCTCGCCCTCACCCGCATCTTCTCCACTGCACCGCCACCGTGAGCCACCCTCCCCCGCCTTCAACCGCCGCCCACTTCCACCACCCACGATCGGCCGATCATCTCCCTCCCTTTTGGTTCTCTATCTCTACTCCGGTTCTCTCTCTACCTCACTATTTCTCTCTCTACCTGCCCGCGCAACTGCGGCCTGTCCCTTCTAGCGCACGCGACTGCAGCGCGCGATGGCCTTGCACGCCCGACTGCAGAGCTCGATAGCTCCCGCGCGCACGGCTGCAGTGCTGCTTCAACTGCTCGCGCTCGCGTGCACCTTGTTTCCCTTCAGCCGAAAGTGCTCCTACATTCTTTACAGGAGCCCCAAACTGACAGCAACAAGAAGCCTCAGAAACCCTAGGCCGCGACAGTTTCCTGCGATCCTTTCACTACGTAGGTAAAGGCCGATTTATGATTTTTATCCCTAGAGTTAATATTCTTAAATGGTTTAGTCTAACTGTTAGAATCCGTTTTGAATTGGGAATACTGCAGGTCCTGGATTGAATGAAGTACATTCAGAAGTCAGATCTGCGATTCGAGAAAATCCTAGGTGAGGGATTTCTAACCTATTCGATTTATTTAAATGAATTTAGGATAAATTAGGGTTAGAAGTCTGGTATACGTTTGGAATGCATACTTGATTTGATTTGAAAACATTTCTGAAGTTCTATAATTGAATGTTAGGATTGAGTTTATGTATTTAGATAAATTTTGCCGTTTGATACGGAAAAAGCATGCTAAGAGATAATAGAATCGAATTGAATTGATTTGAATGGTTTCTCTTAGAGTTTAATTTGGCGAATGCATGAAAACAGTCGAAATTTGGGACTTGAGCTTAAGGATCGATGTAGTCTTTTCCATTATAAGTTGTCTTGCATATAGGAAATCAAAATAAAATTTTGGTATTATGAAAATAGGCTTCAATACCTTTAAAATGACTTATGGTTTGAAGAAATCGGATGGAAATTTAAAAGTGTATGATTTTTCAAAGATTTTTTCATCTCGTAGGAAATTTATTTATTTGAGATTGGTTTTCGATTTTGAACGTTTTTAGGTGTTTGAATTTAGATTGGTTTGGATTTCGTTATTTATTTATAAATTGAATGAAATTGATTACATTGGAGTACATTTATAAATTAAAGAGTTTAGGGTTTGTACGAACTTAAGGAAAATGATAAACCCTGAAATTAGTTGGAAAATTGATGAAATTCGTGATTATTTGATTAGGTTGACTTCTTAGAGACTCGAGGAGTCGAGTTTGGTTCGATTCGTGGTATTATTGGGGAGTGCACTACCCTCCCCTATACAGTAAATGGAACCCTAATCTCTTGCATGAAATAGTGAAACCTGATTTTATCGTGTTTTTAATAAAACATGCTTTTGATATGCATTGTCTCGACGTATGAAATTGAAATTCAAATCTGTTTTGTAATTATTGGAGTGACGTACTTATGTTTTCCACGATTATGCATCCATGTTTGAAATGAAATGAAATTGTACCATGATTTGAGAAATGAATGTTTTTTATTCTACCATTGCATTGGTTTGTTGAATTTAAATGATTTTGATGAAATGCATTTGGCACACGAATTTGAATTGTTTTGAGGATATGATGAGATGATTTGGCTATGTGGGTTGGATGCCTACTAGCTTGAGATGATATGATGATATGACATTATTTGATTGATTCCGTAGCTATGAAGGGACTTTGTAGAGTCACGGGTTGCCCAGATAAGATTCTGCAGGAGGTATCCGCAAACGTCCAGTTTATATGGTCATAGGCACGAACGGTTGAACCCTCATCGGGGGAGGACGTGTGTGACGCCACCGTCTAGCACCGGACAGGGACCCATTGACGAGCCATGTATATATTTCATAGGCACGAACGGTTGAACCCACATCGGGGGAGGACGTGTGTGACGCCACCGTCTAGCACCGGGCGGGAACCTATTGACGAGTCTGGGTAAGCAAGGGCTAATCCCACGGCCAACGTCGGGGTAGAGAGCTATTTTTGAAACACTTTACATAATAAAACCCCCGATGCGCCTGCCCTTGGTCAAGGTTGACCTCTGCCAGGATCCTTTCGGTTTGCTCTATAATCTATTTGATTTTAAATGGATGCATATATGTATTATATCGTGTGAATGATTAAATGAGTTTATTTTATTCGAAAATATCATGATTTACTGTGAAATTTGAATCATTGGTTACGAATGATATTATTTGACACTCTAATATTCACCTACACTATTAGTACTTGAGATTAATCTCCTCACTCACTGAGTATTCTTCCCTGAGTACTCACCCCTCCTCTCTCCCTCCCTCAGACAGGATTGTTGTGCTGGAGCAATACTTCAGAGTTTAGAGATTTTGACGGATCTGGTTATTCTGGATGGTGAGGTTTTAAGTTTAAGCTGAAACTTGAATTATGTATTATATTTTTGACTCTGCGAGGTCTTGTTGAGGTCAGTAGTTGGCCGTGTACTTATTTTGGGATGACTGTATAATTTATGTATATTTATTTGCGAAACTCTCATATTTCATTTGCATTGAGGCGATTGTACGTATTTGAATGTAACTTGGGAAAAAGTATTGTATATTATATAAAATTTTAGGTCCACTCAGTGTAGTGGCTACTCATGCTCTAGTTGGGTATGACAGTAAAGGTCTGTGGATAGGTCTGCTAGAAATTTTATAGCCTTGCGTTGTTCTGAATGTTGGCTGTGGGAATTGGTTGATTTTGGAGAGGCTGGGATGGCCATTTGTTTAATTTACATGATGATTTTAAATTATACAAGTATACAGGTTTATTTGTACATGGGAGACCTCCGATTTATGGGGAGGTTCTATCCGATTTTCTGTAGAAAAACAGCCGGCATCCAGAGTAACGGGTGGCTGTTCACGATCCCGGTTCGGGGCGTCACACATAAGACACAAATCGCCTCCTCCATAACACAATGAGAAGCTCGCAATTCCCTTAAGATATCGAAAAATCCTTTTCATTGCTCTCCAGTGACCTCTTCCAGGATTTGACCAATATCTACTCACCAAACCGACTGCAAAACAAATGTTCGGTTCTGTACACAACATCGCATATATTAGACTTCCCACTGTACTGGAGTATGGTACTTTACTTATTTCTCTCATTTCTTCCTAAGTTTTAGGGCATATCTCTAGGTTCAAGCCGTCATATTTGGGAATCAAAGTATCTATGGGATTACAATCACACATCCCAAAGCACTCAAATATCTTCCTAATGTAGGTCTCTTGTGAAAGAGTCAACATCCTTCTCGAGCGATCTCTTTGGATCTAAACTTTAAAGATGAACTCAGTTTCACCCATATCCGTCATGATGAAACTTGATGACATGTATGTTTTAATGATCATCTGATACTCAATGTTGTTCCCAGCCAATATTATGTCATCCAAATACAGTGACAGAATCATAAAAAAGTCATCAAAACATATCAGATAGACATAATGATTCTTCTCGATTATCGTAAAACAATAAGATATCACTTCCTTGTAAAATCTTAGGTATCACTGCCTGGATGACTGCTTTAAACTGTATATTGACTTCCAAAATCAACAGACTTTATCCTCCTGACCTGCTAGAATGAACCCAAAGGGTTGTTCCATGTAGATCTCCTCATCTAAACTTTCGTTAAGGAAGGTGGTCGTTACGTCCATCTAATGTAACTCCAGATCCATGCTCACGACAATTGCCAAGAGTAAATAGATTGATGTAAACTTGATTATAGGGGAGAATGTCTCCTCATTGTCAATGCCCTTTGTTTGCATGTAAACCTTGACTACAAGACGAGCCTTGTACCTCTTTATCGATCCTTTGGCCTTTCTTTTGATTTTAAGAATCCACTTGTTCCCAATGGCCTTTCTATCATCAGGTAAGTCAACTAGGTCCCGACCCCATTGACTCTCAAAGATTCCATTTCCTCTTTTATGGCCTTTAACCATTGGTCCTTCGCTAGACCCTCGAGAGTCTCCTGGAATGTTCAGGGCTCTTCATTGTCCTCGAGAGTCATAATAAGGATCTCGTCTTTAATCAGGAAATAACAATGATGTACATGTCCCCGACTACTCCTTCGAGGAGAAGGAGTCTCTTTACCTTCGAATGGACCGCTCCCACTAGGTTCAAGATCCATAACAGACTCTTGAGTCTCACTGCTAGGCTCGGTTAAGCCACTAAGCTCATCCATCTCATAAAAGTGTAGTCACGATTGATTTTTCCTCTTTTAGGGAAATCATTTTTGATAAACGTGGCATCACGAGACTCAATCTCAGTGATAGTATCATCCGTATGTACACCTAGGAACACATATTGCTTAGAGTGTTCAAAATATCTTTTAAAGATACACTTCTTTGCTCGCAAGTCTAACTTGCTGTACAGATTCAAGGAATCATGAACTTATGCGACATAACTCTATGGCCTCAAATGGCCTAGATCAGGCTGTCTCCCTATCCAAAACTCATATGGGGTGTTGACTACGGACTTTATTGGGACATGGTTAAAGACGTAGGCAGCAGTCAATAGCGTATCTCCCCAATGGGAGATAGGTAAATTGTTTTGCACTATCATTGACTTCACCATCTCCAACAGAGTCATGTTCCTTCTCTCAGCTACTCAATTCTGCTGAGGAATAGTAGAAATAGTCAACGTCTCATAATATCCCTTTCGAAATAGAACACTTTAAACTGCTCAAACAGATACTTGCGCTCTCGATCGGTTCTGAGAGTTTTTACTTTCAAGTCTAACTGATTCTCAACTTCGCTGATAAATCTCCTGAAGCACTCTACTGCTCAGATTTGTGTGAAATCAGATAGATATAACTGAAACGTGTATAATCATCTATAAACGTAATGAAAAACATGGCTCTATTTTGAGATTTCACATTCATGGGTCCACAAATATTAGAGTGGACCAACTGCAATGGAGTCTCAGCTCTCATTGCTTTCCCAAATGGTTTTCTCGTAGTTTTGCCCATTAGGCAAAACTCACACAAGGATCCTGGTTAGTGGGCCCAACAAGTCATTTGTAGCTAACTGACTTATCCTCTCTTGCCTTATGTGGCCAAGTCTATTATGCCAAACAATCACATCATCAATTACGCTATGAGAGCAAAAGTAATAGGAGATGAATGATAAATATCATAAAATGGAATCATATCCAGTACATGAACTTCATCATGGATTAAACTAGAACATGTCAAAGAACTGTCTTGAAAAATGGAAACACTAGAGTTTCCCAACAAAACAGAATATCCTAACCGATCAAGATATCGGACAAACACGATATTCCACTGAGTCTCGGGAGCATACAATACATCATGTAAATAGAGGATTTGGTTACTTCACAGTATCAGCTTGCATGTACCAATCCCTCTCATAGCCATAAGTGCTCCATTCCCCACATATAGCCTCCTCACATGGGGACTCGATCGACCGAACTCCATATACGCACTCCTGTCACGAGCGACATGGTCGGTGGCTCCTGGGTTTACAATTCATAAAGGAAAAGAGTCAGCGAGTATCACAGTAGATGACACATAACTCAAACCATGTAAAGAAAAAGAATATACTTTTCGCTTGCCACACTCGCATACATAATGCCCAAACTTGCCACACATGTAACACTAGACCTTGCTCTTATCGAGCTCCTTCTTCCTATGCTTCTACCCTTTGCATCGCTCTTAAGAGACGGCTTTTTCTTGCCATGGCCTTTGGTCTTCTTATCATGCTTGTGCCACTTATGCTCAGTGCCCTGGGGGCTCTTACTTGACCCGCCATGTAAGTATGACCCGAAGTAGACCTAGCCATCTCCTGGCGATCTTTCTCGAGTTCACAATGCCTACTCATATCTATGAAAGTACGAATACTGTCAGTTTGTGTTAGGTAGGTTTTAACAACCTCCCAAGAGTCTGGTAGAGACTGGACCACTTCAAGTACATGAAGCTCGTCTGACAATGCCTCCCCCATACTCTTTAAAGTTGTAATTATACTCGACATATTCATAAGATGTTGTTTCATATTATGATCAAACATCTTCTTATATGTAATAAATTTGTAGGTCATCAACCTCAACTTAGGAATTGACCGAGAGCTGAAATGCTCTCTCAAATCATGCCAGACCGACATTACAGTAAGATACTACTCATATACTGGGATTAGATCATCATGCATGCTACTCAGAAATATCACCCTAGATTGGCTATCTTTCTTCTTCCATGCACGGTATGCCTCCTGATCCCATCTCGCCTAAGGTATGGTACCCTCTCTGGGATTCTTCATCTCATGCTTCAGAACTTCCGTAAGTTCCTGTCCCTCAAAGACAAACTGAACTTTTTGGTGCTAAATCTCATAATTGTCACCCTTTAGCTTGTCTCGGTTCATGAGATCAAATACGACAATTTTTGTAGTAATTAGTCTCTGTCACGTAGAAAAAAGAGATGTTAGTGATAAATAATACTTAATCTCATAATTTTGTATACCCTATGAATCAACAAAACCTAAATGATTCGAGTATAGACCCCAAAATGAACATATGAGCCAACGAACACTATACGCGAAAATTCAGGATCACATCTTACCATTTGGATTTGGATTCGGTATACAAAAATCCACAATTAATCACATTTAATGATATAAGACCATCAGAAAAATGAAATTTTCATTCCATCAAGATCTGACGCACCGTCGGTGGGTCCACACGCCAGTGGTGTGTCCTCACGTGCCTGCACGCGCATGGGAAAAGAAGGCGGTGTATGCCAGATGCACGACGAGTCTGGCATGCGCTCTCATGTGCCCTCAGGGTCACGACCCAGGTTGGAGAGCGGATCGGACCCCGAATCTGGGTCGGACCCAACCCGGGCCTAACTCGGGAGCTCACATGCTTCATTGCGTATGAGCTCCACGCGCTCTGCCCCTGCACCATCACGCGCCTCTTGTGTGTGTGACGTGCACGTACCTTGGACGTGAAACGGGTCTTCTTTGCCTGACGGGTCCTGTAACCAGGTTTTTCGACCCGGTTGTTGGAAAACACATTTTTTAGTCCATTTTTTATTGATTTTGATTTGAAACTTCAATTTAACTTCCAAAACATCCTTGATGCAATTTATTGGAAGATTTTTGCACTGATCACGATGAATTAAATTTCCAAAGTTTTAACCCTCCGTGGCCAATTTAAAATTCTCAATCTGGCAACTAAAACATGCAATTAATAGAGGTAAAATATAGATCACAATATCATAAACATATATAGACCATTCTCATGAATCAATTTGCCCTCAATCTCTACAAATCTAGGGTTTTTGGGTTTCGGTCACTATTTATGATCAAGAACTTCAACCGGAATTTTTATACCCTAAACGTATTCAAAAAATTACAAAAGAATCATTTTCGTGAACTATATATCGTGGGTAACATTGTGGTATAATTGGATTCACAAAACTCATTCGTGATCCGAATTTTAAATTTTATATCCTATATTTTTCATACTCAAATATTCGAAAAAAAATTATTTTTAATAAATATAACCCGCTCTGATACCAATGTTAGACTTAGTTGACACAAACATACGGCGAAAGCATGGTAATTAATTTTTTAGAACAATAAAATAGACATAATTTCATATAGACCTAAATGAGTAAATCACAATAAATCCGAGAACCACGAAACTTTCTCGAACAAACTCATAGTTGGATGATAATCACAAATAATTGAACTATCACCACAAATCCACAACATCTCAATTCTAAATCCAGTAATCACAATGACAAATGAAAATTTTCTTATGTGAAATTCTTCTATCCCTCTCATATCTATGATTTTCTCACACCCATCAAAGATTGAATGAATAATCCAAACTCAATTTCATATATATTCTTATTTTTTTTAATTGAGTGCACATACATCATTAATAATGGGAGAGTTAGTTATCCAAGTAATGGGATAATGTCCCATTATCCTATTTCAAACTTTAAATTTTTAACTATGGTAAAATATCTCTACGTGGGCATTTATCAACATTACCAAATTAGTCTACCCACAAGTAAATCAATAAATAAATAATAAATTTACATTATGATTAATGAGTTAAAACAAATATGTACGCCATTATCTTATTTAATTCCTTATTGTCGAAATCAGAATTTGTTCCCACAATGTTACTCTTTATTAGCAATTTGACTAAAACAAAAAGTTTTGATTCAAATTCTTGTCTGAATTATTCCAAACTTTGCTTGCAATAAAAATTTCTAGGTTTGAATTTGTCCTCTCTCTCCAGATTTCTTTAATTTCTCTTGATAATTGCTTTCAATTTAACACAATGGCCCCCACAGCCACCAATTCCATCCCTCTCACCCCCCAAAAAACTCCAATGCCTTCACCATTAAGTATTCGATTGATCCTTATTGGCAAGTCGAAATTCATTATCGTCGATCCTCCTGCACTAACCTCAATCATCATAAGCCAGAGCCAATTTAATTGCTTTGTTCAATTAATCCTTTAGGATTTTTTTTTTGGGGGGTTGAGAATTTGAACCTTTATATGACCACAAACAAACACAAAATTGCCTTTGTATATTGAGATGGGATACACGAAGGGGTGGTGCGCTCATATCCAAGTCTCTTTCTTTAACTAGATTCACCATGTGAGTGCTGATGTCCTACTTGAATCAAATAAACTCTACATTTTCTTTTTGCGAAGTTTAATTCAAATTTTCTTAATTGGGATCAAAAATAAAATGTTGATCTCCTTTCTAATTCCATAAAAACTATCAATTTCTAAATCATAACAATATCTAAAAATAAATTCACATTTTATATTTTGTGTTTCCAAGTATTGGATACATCTGTTACTTAGACCTTAATTTAGTTCAAATCCTCATTGAAAGACTGACTGTATACTTACAAACAAAAGACTTCTCGATATGCCTATTAAGATAATCAAATAGTCACCATTAGAACCAAAAAGAAAGCTCACTGTACCCCAGAACCAAGACAAATTACATCCATCGAGCTACTTACCTTATCGAAAGTGATCTCCAATAATCGCTCGACTATGTATTCACTATTATATTCAAATCCCTACATGGATGAACATAAAAGACCGGTTAGTGAATACAACACAATGATACAATGTCAATTGGTCTTCCTTTCCCCAAACTTAAATCTATCGGTTTTAACTCAGATGCTTTTCTAGATCTGCCCCATAGTGGGGCTCGGGGATAAATGTCAAATTAGTGTCTCAAATAAAATAGCTTTCACTATCCCTAGTCGTCTTATCATACGTGGTATAAAACACTTGTCACAATGTTATTCACCTATCTCTCAAAGAGCATATGTCAGATTTCTCTAACACTGTACAGATATGGGATTCAGTCTACACATAAAACTTACGCAGAAATCTCAAAGAGAGTACCTTAGAGATAATCTCACAGATCGCAAGTGATATCTGAGATCTCAAACTTGGTTACTTAAGGACAATATAAATGTGGGTATATCCATGTCGGTCATATCACATATGACCTCATCCTGAACATGTATCAGGGTGACTTATGTTCTAGCATAGCTACTCTCAAAGTCTCTTACAGCTAGAAACCATCTCATCCCCACTCATTTAGAACTAGAGGTGGTCACTTGTGTGAGAGAATCGACCTCGCCTGCCTGACATATCTATTATCACATCACAAAACATATATATGATAATAAAAATAAGTGCAGTAATTAAAATATAACACAAGTGTGACCAAATAATGCACAATAATCATATTTATAAAAAGTCAATAAGCATAAATATCGTCAAAATAGTACAAGATGAGAAATGTCAATAAATATCCAAACTCAATGACTCCCTATGCCCCAAAAAGGAGTCTCTAGTGATGGGTTTGGTAAAGGGGTCAGCCACCATGCTGTGTGTAGAAATATACTTGATGGTCACTTCATCCTTCTCGATGATATCTCTCATGAAATGGTATCTGGTATCAATGTGTTTGATCTTACTATGAAACTTAGGGTCTCGATTTTAAGTGATAGCAGCCTGATTATCACAATGAATCATTACTGGCCTCTCACTATCTGTTACAATCCCTAAGTAATCCAATAGTCTCCGGAGCCAAACACTCTCCTGAACTGCAACTAAGCAAACCACGAACTTAGTCTCTATCATAGATAGAGCAACACAGGTTTGCTTTTTACTGCTCTAAAAGATGGCCCCGCCATTGAGTAAAAGGCATAACCTAATGTCGATTTGCGTTTATCCAGATTGCCTCCATATTCGACTTCTGAATAACCCATAAGGCACAAATCACCTCCTTCGTAACATAGGGAGAAGTTCGCAGTTCCCTTAACATAGCGAAAAATCCTTTTCACTACTTTTCAGTGATCCATTCTAGGATTTGCTTGATATTTGCTCACTAAACCGACTACATAACATATGTCTGGTCGTGTACACAACATTGCATACATTAGACTTCCCATTGCACTGGAGTAAGGTACTTTACTTATTACCCTCACTTCTTTCTGAGTTTTAAGATAGATTTCCAGACTCAAGCCGTCAGCTTTGGCGATCGAAGTATCTATGGGATTACAATCCAAAGAGCTCGAGAATTTTTCTAATATAGGTCTTTTGTGAAAGAGCCAACATCCTTTTCAAGCGATCTCTCTGGATCTGAACTTCGAGAATGAACTCAACTTCACCCATGTCTTTCATGTCGAAATTAGATAACAACCATGTTTTAATGGTCATTAGATACTCAATGTTGTTCCCAGCCAATATTATATTATCCACATACAATAACAGGATCACAAAAGAGTTATCAGAATGTATCAGATAGACACAATGATCCTCCTAGACTATTGTAAAACCATAAGATATCACATTCTCATAAAATGTTAGGTACCACCACCTGGATGACTACTTTAGGCTGTATATCGACTTTCGAAGTCAACAGATCTTATCCTTCTGACCTACTAAAACAAACCCATGGGTTATCCTATATAGATCTTCTCATCCAAACTCCCATTAAAAAAAGTGGTCTTAACGTCCATCTAGTATAACTCTAGATCCATACTAGTGACAAATAAACGGATCGATGTAAACTTGACTACTGAGGAGAAAGTCTCCTTGTAGTCAATGCCCTTTGTTTGCATGTAACCCATGGCTACCAGACGAGCCTTATACCTCTCGATCAATCCATCAGCTTTCCTTTTGATTTTGAGAACCCACTTATTCCCAATGGTCTTTCTATCCTTAGGTAAGTTAACTAAATCCCATACCTCGTTGACTCTCATAGATTCTAATTCCTCCTACATGGCCATTAACCATTGGTCCCTTGTTGAACCCTCAAGAGCCTCTTGGAATGTCCTTAGTCCTCATCGTCATCGGGGGTCACAATAAAGATCTTATCCTCAATCGGGAAACGATGATAAGATATATATCCCCAACCACTCTTACAAGGAGAGAGCCTCCACACCTTCAAATAAACCGCTCCCACTAAGACTAAGATTCATAACAGGGTTTTGAGTCTCATCGCTAAGCCCAACTGAGCCATTAGGCTTATCCATCTCATAGAATGTGTTGTCTCAATCGATTTCTCCTCTCCTAGGGAAATCATTCTCGAGGAACATGGCATCACGAGACTCAATCTCAGTGACAGTAGCATCCATATGTTCTCCCAGAAACACATGTCCCTTGGAGTGTTCAAAGTATCTTATAAAAATACACTTCTTTCCTTGTCAGCCTAACTTACCATACTGATACGAGGAATCATGAATATACACGACATAATCCCATGGCCTCAAATGGTTAAGGTCAGGCTGCCTCCCTATCCAAAGTTCATATGGGATGCTGAGTACGGACTTCATTGGGACATGGTTAAGAACGTAGGCAGCAGTCAATAACGCATCCCCCCAATAGGAGATAAATAAATTGGTCTACACCATCATCGAGCTCACCATCTCCAACAGAGTCATATTCCTTCTATTGGCTATTCCGTTCTCTGAGGAGAAGCTAAAATAGTCAACTGTCTCATAATGTCTCTCTCGAAATAGAGCTCTTTAAATTGTTCAGATAGATACTTCGCCTCCGATCAGTTTTGAGAGTTTTCATACTCAAGTCTAACCGATTCTCAACCTCACTGATAAATCTCCTGAAGCATTCTAGTGTCTTAGACTTGTGCGAGATCAGGTAGATGTAACCGAAACGCATGTAGTTGTCTATAAACGTAATGAAATACGTGGCTCCATTTCGGACTCTCACATTCATGGGTCCGCAAATGTCAGAATGGACCAACTGTAATGGAATCTCATCTCTCATTGCTTTCCCAAATAGTTTTCTCGTAACTTTGCTCGCTAGGCAAAACTCACACAAGGGCAACTCGACCTTGGTTATTGGGCCTAACAAGCCACTCGCATCTAGTCGGCTTATCCTCTCTTGCCCTATGTGGCCAAGTCTACTATGTTATACAATCACATTATTTACTACACTATTAAATGCAAAGGCAATAGGAGATGAAGGAAAATTATCATAAAATGAAATCGAATCCAGTATATAAAGTCCCTCATAGATCAAACCGGAACAAATTAAAGTACTGTCATTTTAAATGAAAACTCTAGAGTTACCCAATAAAACAAAATATCCTAACTGATCAAGACATCAGACAGATATGAGATTCTGCCGAATCTCAGGAGCATACAAAACATTATAAAGATACAGGACTTGGTTACTTTACAGCATCAGCTTACGCACATCAATCCCTCTTACTTTCACAAATGCTCCATTCCCCACATATAGCCTCCTCGCATGGGAACTCAAATGGCCCAACTCCATGTATGCGCTCCTGTCGCAAGCTACATGGTCCATGGCTGCTGAGTCTACAATCCACAAAAGAGAAAAGTTAGTCGGCATCACACTAGATGACACATAACTCAAATCATGTAAAGAAGAAAGACGTACTTTTCACTCGCTATACTCACGTGCGAAATGTCCATGCTTGCCACATACATAGCATTGGACGTTGCTCTTATCGAGCTCCTTATTCTTTCATTTATGTCCCTTGTCGTTGGTCTTGGCAGGTAGCTTCTTCTTGCCTTAGCCCTTGGCCTTCTTCTCATGCTTGCACCACTTGCACTTAATGCCCCTGGAGCACTTACTCGACTCCACAATGTTAGCATGAGCTGAAGTAGACCTAACCAACTCCTGGCACTCCTTCTCGAGCTCACAATGCCTACTCACATCTATGAAAGTACGAAAACTCTTAGTGTGTGTGAGATAGGTCTTACCCATATCCCAGGAGTCAGGCAAAGCCTAGATCACACTCAGTACCTGAAGCTCATCTGACATAGGGCTCCCCATACTCTTCAGAGAGGCAATCATACTCGACATATGCATTAAATTCTGCTTCACAGTAGGATCGACCCTCTTCTTGTACAAGATAAATTTGTAGTTTAGCATCCTCAACTTAGGAGTTGACCAGGAGCCGTAATGCTCTTTCAAAGCAAGCCAGACCGACATCACAATAGGATACTACTCATATATCAGGATCAGCTTATCGTGCATGCTGCTCAGAAGGATCACACTAGCTTGGCCAACCTTCTTTTTCAAGCACGATATGCCTCCTGATCCCGTCTTACTTATTGCATGGTACCCTCGCCGAGGTCCACTATCTCGTGTTTAAGAATCTCGCCGAATTCTTATTTCTCAAAAACAAAATGAACCTTCTGGTGCCTAATGCCATAGTTGTCACCGTTCAACTTGTCTCCCTCCACGAGATCCAAAATGATAGTCTTTATAGCAGCTATATCTCTATCATCTAGAAAATAGAGACATTAGTGACAAATGATATTTAGTATCACAATTTCGTGCACCCTATAAATCAACAAAACCCAAACAACTCGAGTACAGACTCCAAGATGAACGTATGAGTCAACGGACACCATATACCACAATTCGGGATTGCATCTCCCCATTTGGACTAGGATTCGACACATAAAAACTCACATTTAGTCACATTAAATAGCGAAAGACCCTCAGGGAAAAAAAAATTCATCCTAACACTGCCTGACGTGCCGCCGGTGAGTCCACATGCTGGTGACGCGTCCCCATGCGCCTCCACGCACACAAAAAAGGTCATAGCGTGTGACAAACACGCAACGCGTCTATCATGCGCTCTTACACGCCCCATGGGTCATGGACCTGGGGTAGAGCCTGGGTCGGACATGGATCCGGATCGGACTCTCGGGTCAGACCGGATCTAGGTCAGGCGTGGGTCGGGTTCTTGGATTTGGGTCAGAAACCGACCTGGACCAGACTCTGAGTACTCAAACACCTCAACACGCATGAGCTATATGCATCTGCTCCCTTACACGTCACACACCTGCCACGCACGTGATGTGCACAAGCCTTCTACCTGGGTCAGGTCCTTTTCGCCCGACGGGTCCTACAACTAAGTCTTTCAACCCGGTTGCTGAAAAAACATTTTTCTTACCCCTTTTTCACCGGATTTTTTTAGGAATCTCTAATTCCACTTATTCCAACCATACTTGACTCAATTTTTGGAATAATCACACCCTAATCTTAGCATATTTTGAGTCTAAAATTTCGGCCCTTCGTAGTCAATTTTGAAACTCCACTTTCCGGCAACATCAGCACACAAAATGCATACCAAAACGTAGATCATGATGTCAGAAAACTATATCTACCAGTTTTATGCATTGATTTGCCCAAAATCTCGACAAATCTGGGGTTTAAAAGTCTCGATCACTATTCATGACCGAGAACTTCAATTGAAATTTTCATGGCCTAAACATGATCAGAAGATTGTAAAAAAAATATTTTCATGATTCACATGACATGGGTAACAACGTGGTATAATTGGGCTCATCCGTGATCCGAACCCCAATTTTATACCATATATTTTTATACCCAAAATTATTTCAAAATTTATTCTAAAATAAATTTAACAATACTATGATACCAATATTAGAATATTATGACTCTATCACGCAGCGGAAACATATATAAAAGAATTTTCAAAATCATAAAACAATTAGGGTTTTGGATATACCTCAATAAGCGATATACAAAATTTCGAGAATCACGAATAGCCAGGTGATAATCACGAAGATCGAACTATCACCACAATTTCACGACGTCGCAACTCAAAGCCCCTATTCGGAATTTGATAACCCTCACAATAGTGTATTTTTCTCTTAAAAATACAATAGTGCAATGTTCTCTCTCAATGGATGAAAGCCCTAGGTCCGGAATTGTTCTCTTAACCCTAAAACAATGTTGGTCTTTCCTTTCCAATATTGTTACACTCTCACAATAGAAGGGAAATCAATTATATACACATAAAAGGAAAGTTGTATTAAATGTGGAGGAAGTTATGGGTAATGGGAGTTATCTCACTCCCATTTAAATTTCAAAAAGAAATTTACCTAAGGTAAAATGCCCCTACGTGGGCATTTACTAACAATTAAAAAATGAAATGAACTCCGCAATTTACATCATTTCAAAAAGATGAGAGAGTTTAGATCAAGGTATACCATAATGGCCCACCACTCTTGTGGGATTTGGTCGAGGCATGTAGGGGTGGATATGTTACAACCTTTCCAACCATGCATTACTATCCGTGGAACCCATTATATTTTACTATTTTTTCTGTAGCTGTCTATTTTTTTACTACCATATTGCATCACCTTCTTGCAAATGGACCCCATTATATTTTTCGTCCGTTACTGCAGGAGCTTATCATCAGGTAAGATGGTGAGTGTTGGAGGTGGATTTTATCTCCATAGACCCGACTCTTCCTAGACTTGATCGGATGGGTGGTTGTGAAGCTTGAAACCTGCAAAAGACCGCCGGAAGGTACTCCAACAGGGGAGGCTCTGACGCTCAAGTCAAAAAGAGCGTTTTTCAGAAGGATAAATAGACTGAGAATAGAGAGAGGATGGGTCACTCTCTGTCCTTTGTGTGCCTTGTGTAGGGTTAGAAGACTTACCTGAACTGATACCTCCATTGATGTTATATAATGCCTTTCTTAGATCCGTACCACTACGGGCTTTGCAAAACCCTAGTTTCCTTAAGGATTTGTCCGAGGATTCCGAATCTATGATCATAAAAGATTTTATGTTGCGACTATTTAAGCAACTGAATTATATGAAAAGATTCTTTCCCTTATCGATTAGATCTGCTAGGTTTCCTTTCGTATGTGGAAGATATGTTTTGTACTGAAGTGGGGAACTTGGTTAGTTAGGTGGTACCGATCGAATGCATTCGATCTCTTTAATAGTTATTGATTGAAGGTGTTCGGTTCCATCGAACCCCTTGTCAATTGAATCGAACAATAGATCCTTTCGGTTAATCGAGGCGACTGAGCCCCTTCGGGGAGACAGATCCCTTCGATTAGACAGGACCACTAAGACTCTTCGGGGAGATAGATCCCTTTTGAGCGATCGAGATGACATAAGCCCATTCTCATTTGAGAGTATTGTTACCAGAAAAGGGGGCCCACTTTACACAGTAAGGCTTTCTTAAAAGGGGGTCCATTATTTGCCCCCGACTCATGGTGTCACTTCGTAGAAGAGGCGTCATGAGTAGAGTTTGCTTTTCGAGAAATCAAAAGATGCAAGCGCGATGGTGACGCGTGTCTCTTAAGGTCACCCAAATTGTCCGTAACTGACATGGAATCTGTGTAGGTGAGAAATGGATCTTTTCTTTAACTCAACTATTTCGTATATGATGTTTCATCCTCTCATGGGTTCAATCAATGCATTCGGGGAACACAAGGCAGCATGTGCGTCTTCTTTTATTTAGCACACTTATCGAAGTGGCGTTTTAACTACCTCAAGATTTAGAAAAGATCCTCTTTCTCTTATAAGTAGGGATCACAGGACCTCATTTTGTTTCAGTAAACTTTTTTATGCTTAAGGGTTATTGTTTCTTGGGGGTTGTCATTTGTGAGGAGTTTTCAGAAAGATGCTATGACCTTTTTGAGCTTGCTTTTGTTGGTACGAAAACTTGTCAAGAATGGAGACTGCTAGTATGAGATCTTGTCATGGCGTTCATTGTTCGAATGTTGTGATGGGCTTTGCCAGCGATTCCGTCGGGGGCCCCTAGCTCGAATTTAAGAAAAGAGTCACTTTTCGAGTCAGGTGGTGTAAAAGGTCGGTCGTATACAGAGGCCGAGTGGTGGCAGAAAATGTGATAATATTTTAATGCATCCCCTAAGTTTCTTTCCAGTCGGCTTGTCCCCCCTTTTTGTAGGCCCGTCACTAGGGTTACAGATTGTTGTAAGTTTCTCTTACGGCTTCTGTAGTCTTCGATGTGGGGTGCTCCTATTTGTTTTTTGTTGTTCTTCTGTTACTGTTTTTGTACTCTCCAACTTCGTTAAACAATAGAGATAATAAGGTTATTCCTTAGGATAGTCAATCTAACCGAGGAACTAATGAAGTGTAATCACCAATGTAATTCATCATCTATTGGTAATGAAAGAAATGTATTCCACTTACTTGATCTTTAATGTGCTTGCTAAAACCATCCGTGTGAACGACGCTCAAGTGTTATTCTGACTTTTTCTTTCGATAGGTTAGGCTCGTTACCAGGTTAGGGCGACTAGGATTTGCATGAGGAGTTGAATACCTTTAGTAAGACAGGGCGACTAGGGCCCGTTCAGGGAGGTAGATTCCCTCAATTAGACGGGGCGACTAAAGCCCTACGGAGAGATAAAACCCTTCGATTGGACAGGGTGACTAAGACCCTTTTGAGAGATAGATTCCTTCGATTAGATAAGGTGACTAA
Organism: Dillenia turbinata; assembly: GCA_037126225.1. Classification (NCBI taxonomy): domain Eukaryota; kingdom Viridiplantae; phylum Streptophyta; class Magnoliopsida; order Dilleniales; family Dilleniaceae; genus Dillenia; species Dillenia turbinata. Next base: position 7,061,959 of record JBAMMX010000022.1, on the reverse strand, counting down.
GGCCCTTCGGGGAGATAGATCCCTTCAATTGGATGAGATAACTAAAGCCCTTCAGGGAGACAGATCACTTCGATTGAACGGGGCAACTAAGACCCTTCAAGGAGATAGATCCCTTTAATTAGACAAAGCGACTAAAGCCCTTTAGGGAGATAGATCCTTTCGATTAGACGGGGTGACTAAGGCCCTTTGAGGAGATAGATCACATTGGTAGGCTAAGATGAAAATGTTAGGAATTCAAATGATGGAATTATTAAAAGGAAAAATACGAGGAACTTACTCAGAAGGAGAATCCTCTGCGGAGGGAGATACAACGTGATTCACTAGTAGTAGGTTCGTAGGTTCTCTACATTCTAAGTTCTGGGTCTGGCAGATCCATCTATGTTATTGAGGCAATAAGCTCTCTTTGGTCATAATATCACCCAATCTGTTGTTGATATGCAGTCATTCAGATGGATATAGATTCCCATAGTTTAAGGAGCAAATCTAAGCATTCATGCAAGGCCGACTCATTCCTTTCAGAGTCGTAACGAGCCACTCAGAGCGAATGAATTCCAATTTCCATTAGTATGACGGCCTTGCTTCCGTATGTTAAGCTAAGTGGAGTTTCTCCAATTGCTCTTCGAGGTATGGTTCGATACGACCAGAGGATGCTATAGAGTTCATCTACCCATCGTCCTTTGACTTCATCTAGTATGGTCTTTAGCCCATGGAGAATAGTCCTGTTGGTGACCTTTATGAGTTCGTTGGTTTGTGGATGGACAACAGACAAGAGCTGATGGTTGATTTTTAGTTTAGTGTAGAAATCTCAAAAGTCAACGTTGTCAAACTGCTTCCCATCGTCCATGATGAGGATATGAGGTATGCCGAAATAAGTGACTATGTGAGTCCTTACGAACGACTATGCTTTAGCTGCTGTTATTTAAGCCTGGGGCTCAACTTCTGCCCATTTGGTGAAATAGTCGATGGCCACTATAAGGAATTTTCTTTGTCCCGCAGTTGGGGGAACGGCCTTAAAATATCCATTCTCCATTGAACGAATGACCATGGTCCTGTAAGGGGGCTGAGTTTGGCAGGAGGTACCTTAAGGACCAAAGAGAATCATTAACGTTTTTCACATTTTTTGACGAAGTCACTAGAATTATTCTTCATGGCTAATTGACATAGTCACTAGAATCGTTCTTCATGGTTAGCCAGTAGTATCCTCGTCGCAAGGCCTTGTGGACTAGATTCTGGGCCCTTAAATGACTACTACATATCCCTTCATGGATCTCCTGTAAGACATAGTTCCCCTCCTCCAGGGTTAGGCATCTTAAGTAAGGGTGAGTAAAAGACTTTTGATATAGTACCCCATCGGTGATGGCATAATGAGTGGCCTTCGTTTTAGCTTGATCGCTTCTAGCGGCGAGTGAGGCAATCAGTTATATCTTAAGTACGCTTCAATTGGGTCTTTCCAACTAGGGGGTTGGTCTGTCAACAGGACCCTTTCAGGTTCATCAATGCTGGGATGCAGAAGGCTTTCGATATAGACTGTTCGACTAGAGGCGACCGAATCTAAGTTGGCCAGTTTGCAGAGTGTATCGGCTTTCGCATTTTCTGAGCGTGGGATTTGTTGGATATCAACCTTGTCTAGTTTAGTCATCGTTTCATATAGTTTAGTCAAGTACTTGGCCATGATCGGGTCTTTTGTTTCATAGGCCTCTTCGATTTGTTTGACCACCAATTGACTATCAGTAAATACCTGAATGCTTCAAGCTCCCATATTGGCTGTGATTCAGAGTCCTGTCAATAAAGCCTCGTACTCCGCCTAGTTGTTAGTGGCCTTAAAATCAAAACGAAGAGCATACTTTTCTTTGAAGTTGTCTAGACCCATTAGTATGAGCCTTGCACTACTACCTGAGGAATTAGAGGATCTATCGACATGTAGGGTCTAGTCTGGTAGTGACCATTCATTGGGGCCATTAGTGAATTTAGGTGTTACTAGAAGAGTACATTCAAGTATGAAGTCGGCCAAAGCTTGGCCTTTGATCCCTGGGCAGGGCAGATACTAGATGTCGAATTTATCCAATTCGATGCTCCATTTGATTAGACGACCAGACGTGTCTCTTTTTTGGAGAATTTGCTTTAGCGGCTGATCAGTGAACACCACGATTGTGTGAGCTTGGAAATACGGCCAAAGTCGTCAGGCTGAAATGACTAGTGTCACGCCCCGAATCGAAAATCGTGAACAGCCGCCCGTTGTCCTGGATGCCGGTTGTATTTCTACAAAAAATCGGACAGAACCTCCCCATAAATCGGAGGTCTCCCATGTATAATTTAACCTGTTTAAACCTGTATAACTCAAATTCATCTTGAAAATAAAACAAATGGTCATCCCGGCCTCTCCAAAACCAACAACTCCTATAACCGACATCCAGAACAACGCAAGGCTATAAAAATCTATCAACAAACCTAGCCACAGACCTCTACTGTCATGCCCAACTAGAGCATGAGCAGCCGCCACACCGAGCGGACCTAAATTTATACAAATGTATAACAAATTTCCCAAGTAACATTCAAATACATACAATCGCCTCAATACAAATGAAATATGAGAGTTTCGCAAATAGACATACATAAATTATACAGTCATCCTAAATTAAGTACACGGCCAACTACGGATCTCAACAAGACCTCGCAGGGTCGAAATACAATACATATTCATCTTTAAATTTAAACTTACGATCTCACCTTCCTGAATCACCCAAATCCACAAAAATCTCCAAATCTGAAGCGTCGCTCTGGCGCAACAAAAATCCTGTCTGGGGAGGGAAAGAGGAGGGGTGAGTATCTATGGGAGGATACTCAGTGAGTGAGGGGATTAATCTCAAGTACTAATAGTGTAGGTGAACATTAGAGTGTCAAATAGTATCAGTCGTAAACAAAAACTCAAGTTTCGCAATAAATCATGATATTTTCAATAAAATGAACTCATTTATTCAATCACACGATATCATACATATATGCATTCATTTAAAATCAAGTAGATCATAGAGCAAGCCGAAAGGATCCTAGCAAAGGTCAACCACGACCTGGGAGAGGCGCATCGGGGGTTTTATTATGCAAAGTGTTTCAAAAGTAGCTCTCTACCCCGATGTTGGCCGTGGGCTTAGCTCCTTGCTTACCCAGACTCGTCAAATAGGTCACCGCCCGGTGCTAGACGGTGGCGTCACACACGTCATCCCCCGATGTGGGTTCAACCATTCGTGCCTATGAAATATATAAACTGGCTGGTCAATAGGTCACCGTCCGGTGCTAGACGGTGGCGTCACAGACGTCCTCCGCCGATGAGGGTTCAACCGTTCGTGCCTATGACCATATAAACTGGACATTTGTGGATACCTCCTGCAGAAGCGTATCCGGGCAACTCGTGCCTCTACAAAGTCCCTTCGTAGCTACGGAATCATCAATGTCATCATCATAGTATCTCATCACAAGTGGGCATCCCGGTGCCCTCACAGTTCATCAAAACAGTTCAAATCCGTGTGTCAAATACATTTCATCAAAATCATTTCAAATCAACAGCCGATGCAATGGTAGTATAGAAAACATTCCATTTCTCAAATCATGGCACAATTTCATTTCATTTCAAACATGGATGCATAATCGTAGAAAACATAAGTACGACACTCTAATAGTCACAAAACAGATTTGAGATTTAATATCACACGTCGAATCAATGCATATCAAGCATGTTTTGTTTAAAACACGGTAAAATCAGATTTTCACCATTTCATGCAAGAGATTAAGGTCTCACTCACCTTTTAGGGAGGGTGGTCACTCCCTATTTCCAAATTAAATCCGAATTTGACTCATCGAGTCTCCAACAAGATCAACCTAATCAAATTATCACAATAATCATCAAATTTCCAATTATTCTTAGGGTTTATCATTTTCCCTAAGTTTGTACAAATCTTAATTCTCCAATTTATGAATAAACTCCAATGTCATCAATTTCCATTCCATTTATAAGTAATTAACCAAATCAAAATCAAGTTAAATTCAAACCTAAAATCGTTCAAAATCGAAAATACGTCTAAATACATAAATTCCCTATAAATTAGAAAAATCTTTGAAAATTCATATATTTTTCAATTCTCATCCGATTTCTTCAAACCATATGTCATTTTAAAGGTATTGAAGCCTATTTTCATAATATAGATATTGTATTTTGATTGCCAATATACAACACCAACTATAATGTAAAACAACGCACCAATCCTTAGGCTAAAATCCCAAATTTTGACTGTTTTCATACATATGTCAAATTAAACTCTGAAAAAAACCATTTAAATCAATTCGATTCGATTCTATCATTCCTTTAACATGCTCCTTTCATATCAGACACTAGACTTGGCCTTATTGTGCAAGCATAGGATTTCAAAAATGTATTTTATTCCAATCAAACATACATTGTAAACCTATACAACACTTCCTTATGCTAATTTCACCCTAAATGCATTCTAATTTCATTCAATTAATGAAAAGACCAAAAATCTCTTTACTTAGGGTTTCCGCAGTCTACAACCCTAACGTCCGTGCGCCTACAACTCAGTACTGACCTGCAATACTTCAAATTGAAGCAAATTTCAGTAATTAAGCTTAATTAATATAAGAATCAAAACCCTAAATCTATAGGTCAGAACTTTCGTCCTTACCTTCGCAAGAAATGAGTGCAGGCAGTCTAGGGTTTGGGCGACTGTAGTTTGGGGCTCTGCAAGAGTGGCAGAAAGCGTGCAAGCAGTGAAGGAGCTGCAGCAGCGCGCGCAAGAAGGGGCTATCGCGCGCTGGAGCGCGCGCAGGAGGGCTGTCGCGCGAGGTAGTTGCTCGCGCAGGGAGCAGTCTCGCGCGCGCAGGTGCAGGGCTGTCGCGCGAGCAATCACGCGCTGTTGCACGCAGTCGCGCGCGCGCAGGAGAGGGAGGATCAGAACGAGATAGAACTCACGGGGGAGAGAGTGAGACGATAGAGAGAGAAAGAGATCGCATGAGAGGGGAATCGAGAGAGAGACCGAGAGGGACTAAGAGGGAACCGAAACTGAGAGAGAAAAATAGAGATAAAAAGGGAGGCAGAGAGATGATCGGCCGGTCGTGGGTGGTGTGCGGTGGCGGAGAGGGTGGCGGGGATGGCGATCGAGTGATCACGAGAGGGAGAGGGAGAGAGGCTCGCGGGTGAGAGAGATAGAAGCCAAGAGATAGGAGAGAGAAACGGAGATGGTGGAGAAAATGAGCGGTGGCTGCGGCGGTTGGTGGTGGCGGTCAGCGGATGAGCGCGGCGGTGGAGAGGGAGGCGGGTGAGATGGGCCGCGGGAGAAGGAGGTGAAGCGGCGGCGAGGGAGAGAAAGAGGGGAAGAGAGATAGAAATTAGGGCTTTAAGCCCTAATTTCGATTTTTTTTATTATTATTATCATTATTTTCATTATTATTATTCTTATTATATATATATATATTTGGATAGATTTGAAAATAATTAAATGAGGAAATAAATAATTTAATAAATGAAAAGAAAAATATATTTATATATTTATATATATTTATTATTCTATTTTAATAATTAAATATACCAAAGGTTTGAATTAAAACCCCAAAAATCAAAAATCAATGCAATTTAATTTAAAAAAAATTATATATATATAAACGGAGGAATATTTTATATATATTCTATAAATACTACACTTATACGAACACTGCAGTGTCGGTGTTACATTTTCTAACCCCCTAAAAATAAGTTTCGTCCTCGAAACTAAAAGAATGCCTTACCGAAACAAATGAGAAAAGACTGCGAAGCGCCTATGGGTCACTGATACTTGGCCATCATCTGCTGACAAACCAGGCATCAAGCAATGAACTCTCTCTTTATACCAGACCACTAATAGCTATCTCGGATAGTTAGGTACATTTTTGTACCTCTCAAATGCATAACTTAAATGGAGGAATGAGCTTCCTCAAGAATATCTCTACGAAGATTTACTGTCGGCGGGAGTGCAAACCCGCTATCGATATACTACTAGTCCGTTATCACGGGCTCGGAACTCTCTATCATCATCTCTACAGATCTATCAAGAATACCTTGGAGCTCCTCATTTGCTCCCTAAATCTCTCTAATGCAGTCGAGCAAGGTCGGTCTCATTTCAAATCAAGCTAGTAATGCTGCTCGATCATCACTAACCAAACTAACTCATAATATACAGAGTTCTATCAACAAGAGAGATAAACTCTCTATATATCGAATTTCAAATCAATTACTCACTAAGAGGAGTGATAACCAAAAGCTCCTCATTTAGTGGTGAATATTGTCTATCTAACAGTTGGATGAATGAAGCTCTCACACAAGAATGGTTCGAGCCGGTGTACACATGAACTTGGGCGTCGACTCTGAATATTTTCATGGCACCCATGATGCGAGAAATCGAAAAAGGAACCAATATAGGTTACGCAAAAGATATACGTGTATATATATATCAAGTAGTCAAGCCTCTAAGGCTTTAATCAGTCATAACCGTACATATCATCATGAGATGCATGGTTTCAAAAGAGGATCACAATAGTTAAACTTCTAGAGCTTTAACTAGTCAAAACGGTATATAGGTATCATGATATACATGATTTCAAAAAGAAGAGCACATAAAGGCTCCTAAATAATAAAATCCGTGGAAATATTACCCATGATCACATCTGGGTTCGCCTAAGCGTCCTGTGTCATACAATATACGCGGGCCTATGCCCTCAGCTACTATCGCGAAGGGTCTAGTGCAGTATGGCTCCCGGCTGCAGTCCATGGAGCGGTGTGTACTGAGTGTGCAGGTGCTCCCTGCTGACCTGTCCATGGTCCACCCATGTGTGTCTGTAACACCTGACCTCTGAAACCTAGGTCAGGACAAGAACTACAAATATGTCCTTGCTTCCCATATTAGAAGCATCTAAGGGGAGCTCCTCAAGCTCCAAAATGACTTCAGCCGCAGTCGCGACAAATAGATAGGTGCTGTGCTATGGACTAACTAGAGGCACTAGAGGTCTGTACTCTAAAACTCTAGGGACGTGGTCCTTGTCTAACTGTGTTGATGTAAAGTGAGAGGGGCTTCCCTAAAAGTTAGAAGTCCTATCCCACTTCGAGCTCTGGCTCATTTGGGTCTCAACCCTCTATGGTCCTACTAGGACTCCGTAAAATCTCTACGGTCGAACTCCCTCAAGAAGTCCTCCTACCGCAGTGAGTCAATAGCCTCGTCACAATTAGCCTCCCACCAAGTGAGGGTATCACCGTTGAGAAGTCTCTCAACAACTCTCAATCTGAGCTCCTCTGATAATCCCACATCAGTAAGGATTCCTGCAAATCCTATAGATCCAGTGCTTCGCCGCTACGGCATCACTAGATCCTGAAAAGTCTATGTATCTGAGCTGTCGTAACTCTGTCACCAACTGGGTAAGCTCATGGATGCGCCTCAAAGTAACCGATGTCTCATCGGTTGGACTAGAAATGGAAGAATCCGGTCATCGGAAGAGGAATCGGTGTCGTAGGAGCAAGTATGGCCGCAGGTACGATCGCTGGAGTCTATGGTAGAGGTGGTGGCATCTGCACCCTATATCTACTGTACCACTCCTGCCACTGTCTCAAGGCGTCAAGTGGTGTTGGAGGAATCTCAACTGTAACAGCCGATGGAGGTGCTAAGGGTGGCACTAATGAAGGTGCGTGAGTAGAGGAAGCATCCTCTGGTACTCGTGAAATCTTGAGTGCCACAAGTGCATCAGACACTAAGGGACTCTCTAGTGGTGCACCGCGCCTACTACATCTAGGCGGCATAGTTATGCAAACAAAGCACTTTTTCATTAAGTGGAAATCAAGGATTAGGGTTAGTTACGGAGTAACTAACCCCCTAAAAAGAAATTGGAGTTATGAATCAAAGCATTCGAATCCAATGGGAGGTGTACCTCTCATACACCTGCATAAATGCCTCAAATGATGGTAATAGAACCGTGGCTATAATAGCCGGCTGAGAGAGTGCTAGAAGGATACACCCGACGAGGAAACATCCTCAAGTATTTTAGATGTCTCAGGTACAAATTATGTACCTCGTCTAGTAATCATAATCTTTCAAAGAAATGACTTAAATCAGATATGATTCCAAGATTACGGTTAGTTGCGAAATAATTAACCCCCTAAAAATGAATAAAGTTACCGGTTTAAAAACCGATGGAAAAGATATGCTAGGTTAGATACGCACCGTATCTAACCCCCTAAAAAGAATAACTCATATGCCTAAAACCGTTGTACTGGGATCTCATGACTGTAATGAAACTCTAATATGCATTGAGGACTTTAAATCATACTTGGGAATATTTTCTAACTATTTTATCAAACACAGCTCTCAACCTAGAGCTCTGATACCAACCGAACTGTCACGCCCCGAACCGGGAATCGTGAACAGCCGCCCGTTGCCCTGGATGCCGGCTGTATTTCTACAAAAAATCGGGCAGAACCTCCCCATAAATCGGAGGTCTCCCATGTACAATTTAACATGGTCAAACCCGTATAACTCAAATTCATCCTGAAAATAAAACAAATGGTCATCTCGGCCTCTCCAAAGCCAACAACTCCTATAACCGACATCCAGAACAACGCAAGTCTATAAAAATCTATCAACAAACCTAGCCACAGACCTCTACTGTCATGCCCAACTAGAGCATGAGCAGCCGCCACACCGAGCGGACCTAAATTTATACAAATGTATAACAAATTTCCCAAATAACATTCAAATACATACAATCGCCTCAATGCAAATGAAATATGAGAGTTTCGCAAATTGACATACATAAATTATACAGTCATCCCAAATTAAGTAAACGGCCAACTACGGACCTCAACAAGACCTCACAGGGTCGAAATACAATACATATTCATCTTTAAATTTAAACTTACGATCTCACCTTCCTGAATCACCCAAATCCACCAAAATCTCCAAATCTGAAGCGTCGCTCTGGCGCAACAAAAATCTTGTCTGGAGAGGGAAAGAGGAGGGGTGAGTATCTATGGGAGGATACTCAGTGAGTGAGATGATTAATCTCAAGTACTAATAGTGTAGATGAACATTAGAGTGTCAAATAGTATCAGTCGTAAACAATAACTCAAGTTTCGCAATAAATCATGATATTTTCAATAAAATGAACTCATTTATTCAATCACACGATATCATATATATATGCATCCATTTAAAATCAAGTAGATCATAGAGCAAGCCGAAAGGATCCTGGCAAAGGTCAACCATGACCTGGGACAGGCGCATCGGGGGTTTTATTATGCAAAGTGTTTCAAAAGTAGCTCTCTACCCCGACGTTGGCCGTGGGCTTAGCTCCTTGCTTACCCAGACTCGTCAAATAGGTCACCGCCCGGTGCTAGACAGTGGCGTCACACACGTCCTCCCCCGATGTGGGTTCAACCGTTCGTGCCTATAAAATATATAAACTGGCTGGTCAATAGGTCACCGCCCGGTGCTAAATGGTGGCATCAGACACATCCTCCCCCAATGAGGGTTCAACCGTTCGTGCCTATGACCATATAAACTAGACATTTGCGGATACCTCCTACAGAAGCGTATCCGGGCAACTCGTGCCTCTACAAAGTCCCTTCGTAGCTATGGAATCATCAATGTCATCGTCATAGTATCTCATCACAAATGGGAATCCCGGTGCCCTCACAGTTTATCAAAACAGTTCAAATCCGTGTGCCAAATACATTTCATCAAAATCATTTCAAATCAACAGCCGATGCAATGGTAGTATAGAAAACATTCCATTTCTCAAATCATGGCACAATTTCATTTCATTTCAAACATGGATGCATAATCGTAGAAAACATAAGTACGACACTCCAATAGTCACAAAACAGATTTGAGATTTAATATCACACGTCGAATCAATGCATATCAAGCATGTTTTGTTTAAAATACGGTAAAATCAGATTTTCATCATTTCATGCAAGAGATTAGCGTTCCACTCACCTTCTTGGGAGAGTGGTCACTCCCTATTTCCAAATTAAATCCGAATTTGACTTCTCGAGTCTCCAACAAGATCAACATAATCAAATTATCACAATAATCATCAAATTTTCAATTATTCTTAGGGTTTATCATTTTCCCTAAGTTTGTACAAATCTTAATTCTCCAATTTATGAATAAACTCCAATGTCATCAATTTCCATTCCATTTATAAGTAATTAACCAAATCAAAATCAAGTTAAATTCAAATCTAAAATCGTTCAAAATCGAAAACATGTCTAAATACATAAATTCCCTATAAATTAGAAAAATCTTTGAAAATTCATACACTTTTCAATTCTCATCCGATTTCTTCAAATCATATGTCATTTTAAAGGTATTGAAGCCTATTTTCATAATATAGAGATTGTATTTTGATTGCCTATATACAACACCAACTATAATGTAAAACAACGCACCAATCCTTAGGCTAAAATCCCAAATTTTGATTATTTTCATACATATGTCAAATTAAACTCTAAAAAAAACCATTTAAATCAATTCGATTCGATTCTATCATTCCTTTAACATGCTCCTTTCATATCAGACACTAGACTTGGCCTTATTGTTCAAGCATAGGATTTCAAAAAATGCATTTTATTCCAATCAAACATATATTCTAAACCTATACAACACTTCCATATGCTAATTTCACCCTAAATGCATTCTAATTTCATTCAATTAATGAAAAGACCAAAAATCTCTTTACCTAGGGTTTCCGCAGTCCACAACCCTAACGTCCGTGCATATCAGACATTTTGATTATTTTCATACATATGTCAAATTAAACTCTAAAAAAAACCATTTAAATCAATTCGATTCGATTCTATCATTCCTTTAACATGCTCCTTTCATATCAGACACTAGACTTGGCCTTATTGTTCAAGCATAGAATTTCAAAAATGCATTTTATTCCAATCAAACATATATTCTAAACCTATACAACACTTCCATATGCTAATTTCACCTTAAATGCATTCTAATTTCATTCAATTAATGAAAAGACCAAAAATCTCTTTACCTAGGGTTTCCGCAGTCCACAACCCTAACGTCCGTGCGCCTACAACTCAGTACTGACCTGCAATACTTCAAATTGAAGCAAATTTCAGTAATTAAGCTTAATTAATATAAGAATCAAAACCCTAAATCTATAGGTCAGAACTTTCGTCCTTACCTTCGTAAGAAATGAGTGCAGGCAGTCTAGGGTTTAGGCGACTGTAGTTTGGGGCTCTGCAAGAGTGGCAGAAAGCGCGCAAGCAGTGAAGGAGCTGCAGCAGCGCGCGCAGGAGGGGGCTATCGCGTGCTGGAGCACGCGCAGGAGGGCTGTCGCGCATGGTAGTCGCGCGCGCAAGGGCAGGGCTGTCGCGCGAGCAGTCGCGTGAGCAATCGCGCGCTGTTGCGCGCAGTCGCGCGCGCGCAGGAGAGGGAGGAGCAGAACGAGAGAGAACTCACGGGAGAGAGAGTGAGAGGATAGAGAGAGAAAGAGATCGCGTGAGAGGGGAATCGAGAGAGAGACCGAGAGGGACTGAGAGGGAACCGAAACTGAGAGAGAAAAATAGAGATAAAAAAGGAGGCAGAGAGATGATCGGCCGGTCGTGGGTGGTGTGCGGTGGTGGAGAGGGTGGCGGGGATGGCGATCAAGTGATCGCGAGAGGGAGAGGGAGAGAGGCTCGCGGGTGAGAGAGAGAGAAGCCGAGAGATAGAAGAGAGAGATGGAGATGGTGGAGAAAATGAGCGGTGGCTGCGGCGGTTGGTGGTGGCGGTCAGCGGATGAGCGCGGCGGTGGAGAGGGAGGCGGGTGAGATGGGCCGCGGGAGAGGGAGGTGAAGCGGCGGCGAGGGAGAGAAATAGGGGAAGAGAGAGAGAAATTAGGGCTTTAAGCCCTAATTTCGATTTTTTTTTATTATTATCATTATTTTCATTATTATTATTCTTTATATATATATATATATATATATACTTGGATAGATTTGAAAATAATTAAATGAGGAAATAAATAATTTAATAAATGAAAAGAAAAATATATTTATATATTTATATATACTTTATTATTCTATTTTAATAATTGAATATACCAAAGGTTTGAATTAAAACCCCAAAAATAAAAAATCAATGCAATTTAATTTTTTTAAAAAAATTTATATATATATAAACGGAGGAATATTTTATATATATTCCATGAATACTACACTTGTACGAATACCGCAGTGTCGGTGTTACAAATAGTGCTTACGCTATCTTTTTGACCAGTCGATAATTAACCTCTACTTCTTTAAGTATCCGATTGATGTAATAAACTGCCTTCTGGAAGGTTCAGTCCTACCTTACCAAGACAGAGTAAAGTATCTGGTCAAAAATAGAGAGATAAAGATGGAGTTTCTCACCAAGGATCGGTCGAGAAAACAGCCGAGGGGCCATGAGGTATTCTTTTAGCCGTTCGAAGGCTATTTGGCATTCAGACATCTATACGAATCGTTGAGACCTTTTCAGAGCATCAAAGATGGGCTTATATTTCTCTCCAACCTTTGACATGAAGCGGCTAAGGGCCACTATCCGACCCGTGAGGCGTTGCACCTCTTTTAGTGTTCGAGGTGGCAATATGTCCAGAATGGCTTATATCTTTTTTGGGATTTGCTTCAATCTCATGGTTGGTGATCATGAAGCCCAAAAATTTTCCTGATGAGATGCCGAATGTGCACTTAGTGGGATTCAGCCGCATGTTGTATCTTTCAAGTGTTAGAAAAGTCTCTTTTAGATCGACAACGTGATCTTCAGATTTGATGCTTTTAATGAGTATGTTATCTACGTATGCTTCTACGTTTCAGCCGAGTTGGTCTTTAAAGACTTCATTGACTAATTGTTGGAAAGTCGCCCCTATATTTTTGAGACCGAAGGGCATGACTTTATAGTAGTATCTGCCAAATTCGATGATAAAACTTGTTTTCTTTTCATCTTCTGACGCCATTCGTATTTAATTGTACCCTGAGTAGGCATCCATGAAATTTAAGAGCTGGTGGCCCGAGGAGTTATCTACCAATTTGTCAATGGTCAGGAGAGGGTAACTATCCTTCGGACATGTTTTGTTGAGATCTGTGAAATCTATACATATTCTACATTTACTATTAGATTTTTTACCAAGACGATGTTGGCCAACTATTCGGGATACTTGACTTCGCAAACAAAACCAACAGCTAGTAACTTCTAGACCTCCTCTTGGATGGCCCATTGTCGTTCGAGGGCAAACACCCTTGTCTTCTGTTTGACCGGCTTGTAGGCCGAATCTACTATTGGCTTATGAGAAAGGACGGAGGGATCAATATCAAGCATGTCCTCAAGGGACCAAGAGAAGACCTTGGAGTGCCGTTGTAGGCAGTTAATGACAGCGTCTCGAGAGGCGTGGGCAAGGTAACCCCGATCTGGATAGTTTGTTTGGGATCGTTTGTCAAACAAAGCTCGATCACCTCTTCTCCTGACTCTAGTTTGCTCATTGGTTCGATGTCATCCCTAAGTTCTAGGTGTCGACAGAAAAATTCTCTTGCCTATCAAAAGCTGTGAAAAGAAGGTAGGGTTCTGGATCGCTGCGAATAGTTGTGACCCCTTTGGGTGTTCTAAATTTCACCTTCATGTGTTGAGTGCTGGGGTAGGGCTTCCAGCTTATCTAGACTCTGCCTACCAAGGATGGCGGCGTTGTATGGGGACATTTTTACCATGTGAAATGTGATCTTGGCGGTTGCATAGTTAGGGGGGCCCTAGTGAGGGGGAGAATTCCCTCTAGATGGATATACTCGTCAGTTAATCCCTTGAGGGATCCAGTTGAAGGCTACAGGTGTGAAGAATTGAGGCCCATTTGATAGAGGACATCCCAAGCAAGGAGGTAGCAATCCACACCTTGATCAATCAGGACTCTTTTTACCATATGAGATTCTATTCTAATAGTGACCACGATGGGATCATTGCGACCGGGGTCAACTCCGATTAAATTGTCATCGTTAAACCCAATAACTTGGCGTTTTCTCTTTGTCATGGCCATGTTTTATTTGATGATAGAGAGTAAATGAGAAAGGTTAGGGATTAGCCTAGCTTTCTCACAGACAGCGTCAATCTGTTGAAGGTGGGTTTTATCTCCACAGATCCAGCTCTTCCTGAACTCGATCGAACGGGTGATTGTGAAGTTTGAGACCTACAAAAAACCACCGGAGGATACTCCGGTGAGGAAAGCTCTGACACTCAAATCAAAAACAACATTTTTCGAAAAGATAAACAGTCTGAGAGTGGTGAGAGGACACGTCTCCCTCTTTCCTTTGTGTGCCTTGTGTAGGGTTAAAAAACTTACTTGGACTCATACCTCTATTGATGTTATATAATGCTTTTCTTAGATTCATGCCGCTGCGGGCTTTGAAAACCCTAGCTTCCTTAAGGATTCGTCCGGAGATTCCGAATCTATGATCATGAAAAATTTTACGTTGCTACTACTTAGGCAACTTAATTATACGATGAGATTCTTTTTCTTATCGATTAGATCTATTAGGTTTCCTTCTGTATATGGAAGATATGTTTCGTGCTGAAGTGGAGAACTCGGTTAGTTAGGTGGCACCCATCGAATGCATTCGATCTCTTTAATAGCTATTGGTTGAAGGTGTTCGGTTCCATCGAACCCGTTGCCAATTGAATCGAACAATAGATCTCTTCGATTAAGGGAGGCGAATGAGCCTATTCGGAGAGATTGATTGCTTTAATTGGATGAGGCCACTAAGGTCCTTCGAGGAGATAGATCTTTCAAGCGATCGGGGCGACATAAGCCAATTTCGTCTGAGAGCATTGCTACCAGAAAGGGGGGCCCACTTTATACAGTAAGGCCTTCTTAAAAGGGGGTCCATCAGTGAGTTTCTTTACTTTGAGGTGGTCTTGTGCTTAAGACGAATCAGAAAGCATGTCTAAGATAAATATACAATTGCGCCTTGCAAAACACGTAATGATGGCTGTGGGCAGCTATTACTAGGAGAACCAAAACATGGAAAATGATGCTTAGGGTTTTACAGTGTTCTTGATCAAGTATTGCTACTCTTCTTACGATGTCTGAAATGCGACGAGGAAGGCATGCATGTATATGTTGTGAACCCTTCTAGTTTGATATCAGCCCTTGTCTACCCGGTTTTGCAATAAATTCTTTTAATTACGCTCACGTTTGCAACTCATAACTTGGTACGTGAAATTTTTTGAGTATTGTTTACTAGTAAGGTCGTTGGGTATTGTTTACTAGTTGTATTGCTAAACTCGATATAGATTATCATCTCGCATAATTTATTACGTTTTATTTTTAATTTGACATAAAGACATCTTCTCTTTATTTTTTGTTATTGTTATCATATAACCATGGTAGGTAATTTTTTTTTTTTATCGTGACTTATTTTGCTCCATATAATTTGTATAAGCGAAAGGGTAAATGGGAGATTATGGTATTTTGGGAAGAATAAAAATGGCCATTTGGAGATCATTTCTTTAAACTTGAGTATTAGCCTTTGAAAGAAGGATTGTTTTTGAATAGTCCATTTCCAAAGGACCACTGGTGTACCTGGCACACCCTGTCATTGCCCAAATGGCACATCACCCTCTTTTTATGAATGGAACAGGTCTTACTTCTTAGCCAATTATTAAACAATTGACAAATCCTTGTTCCAGTATTGTAAAAGATATACGTATAAATATGACACCATATTTTAAAAATCAACAACTAATCATATAAACATGATGCATTCTCATTATTTTCATATGGTGATTCTTCGCTTCACATGTGAGTGAGCTGAATTCGAAGAGATAAAGTTTAACCACAGAAAAAAATCTCACATTCATTATTAAATGACTTGTCTTGCATAATTGCTAGCAAATTTATCAATACCTAGTTGGTATAATGTTAGATACTGATTCTCCTTAAACAAGATCTCAGGTTTTAATCTTTTAAACTTTTAATCCGACTCGAAATGAATGTAATCGAATTAGACAAAATATAATTTCAGATACAAGTACTAAATTTATTTTAAAAAAAAAAAACACGCATCTCAAACTCTTCTCTCCACCCAACATGACAAAGTATGATAAAATCATTGATTGGATTATTTTAGGCACCTCTTAGCGCAGAGCGACGATTGAAGCTAACTGAGGCTAAAGAACCTCCTTAGACTTTAGTGTGTAGGTATGTCAAACCCGCTACATTTTGCATATTGCTAAGCCAGCATATATCATTAACAAATTGCAAACTGCTACCTTGTGATGGCTTGTGGAAAATTAGACTTCTATATTGTGGATTGAACCATGACATGGTTGCTTGTGGACCGGACCTTGGGCTGTGAACTGATGCTTGGCTTTTCATTATTAGAGAGAGAGAGAGGAAACGTACATGGAGCTTCACAAGTTTGCGTGAGAGAGAGAGAGAATGAGAGCATCCTATATGTTATTCAGAGAGATCAGGAAGAGTTTTAAGGCTAAAGACAGTGGGGAAAAAAAAACATATATTTTTGTATATAATTTTAAAAAATTCTAGAAAGCAATCTGATACTCTCCTTTTTCCTCAAGGGCATGAGTTTGTCTAGTTTGAGCTTTGCAAAGTGGGTAGTTTCTTTTTTGTTTTTTTTTTTTTTGGTTCCCCCCTCCCTTTATCTATTGGTCTGTTTGTTTATCATATTCATACAGAACTTCGCCTTAACAGTCTTGCCCTCAAAAAAAGTTTCCATGCATCTCCATTTATTCATTGCAAATTGCCTTTTCTAAAATAATAATAATAATTTCTAGTGCAATTTGCGGCCACAAAAGCACCATTTTCTTCCGGGTGTATTTATTGAGATCTAATAATTTGTGTGAAAATAGAATATGATAAATTAAGATAGTGAATAATACATAAATTCAGAAAAAACAATAACATTAATTAGCAAAATTTTTGTTCCATTGTATTATATATCTTTATGTGTGTCAACAACAAATAAAGAATGCGCTAAAAAAATCAAAATCTTTAATTGATTAGATTAATTGAGCTCAAACCAATAATTTAAGTGCAATTGTGGTTTTTCCCTAACAAATATATTTTCCTTATTTCTCCAAATTTCTCTTCTCCCCTAATTTTCAAATAAATTGTAGGGCCGAGAAAAGTCAAAAGGACGATAAAAAAATAGAAAAATCAAAAAAAAAAAAAAAAAAAAAAAAACACCTGACCTTTACTCTTTCCCCTAACCCGATGACCCAACACTCCTCTCGTTTCTCAACCTCACTCTCTCTCTCTCCTCTCTCTCTCTCTCTCTCGATTTTCTCTCTCACCCTCTTCTCACCCAAACTCACAGCACTCTCCCTCCCGCAAGAAGCATGAAAGTTAGGGTTTTGCTTTTCATGCGTCAACTTCTGTTTCAGTGAAAAATTTCTCCTCTAACAACTTTGTCATTCTCTTCTCTGCATTTCGATTCATCGATCTCACTTTCAATTTACCGAATCGATTTGGGTTTCCTTAAAGATACATTACGATTGGGAAATATTTTCAATCTGTTCATTTCTTGTTGAATGTTGCTATTGCCGTCTGAAATTTGATATTTTGGTAATTGATTGTTTGATTCTTGTTCGATAGATTCAATCTGTGGGTTCCAATGTGTTAGCTTTCCGTGAAGTTTGATATGGCATGCGTGAGAGTGTTGCGGGTTTTAGTTTGGGAAGGAGTTTTCTGCAAAATAAAGGGTAGTGCTACTTTCCAATATCCTCCCTAAATTCCAATAATTGGAATGATTGTTTAAAAATCTGTGGTTTGATCTTATAAACATGTTGTACCAGATATCCTATACTATTTTTCCTTGGTCCTAAGCCCAAAATGAGATACTGAACGATGAATTTGTGTATTCTAGTTGCTGACAATATTATTTAATGAGAATGCGACATTTTTAGTGTCTTGTGTTTAGAATCCATGATTCTACACTTGACCATGTTCATATATGGTGATCAAGTGGTGCTAGAATCTTATTTTCAACATATTAAGAATAGGAAATATGTTGTTATGTGCAACGTTAGCAACTAAGTATGGACAATTAAGTTCAGTAATTTGTTGTGTTGTCTTAACTATATTTTAAGTTTATTGTGACTTCTTTCATATTTGGGAAGGATAAATGAGTTAGAAAATTGTTAACTTATATTTTTGGATGAGTGAACCCTTGAATTTGAGGAGAATACCCGAAATTGTTATTGTTGGTTTAGAACAACTCATTGGAGCTTGAAAAGAGTTTTCTTGGGTACTTATAACGTGTAGAGAATGAATACCCTCCCTAAAAAATGAGTGGATGGCTATGTCTCATATAAATGAGCAAATTGTTTTAAATTATGATTTGTAAATTGATTTTGAATCGAATTTGAAATGTTATTTGAAATGTAATTTAATAATTCCATGACTCGAGCTTAATTTTTGAATTTATTTGTACCGTATTATGTTTGGATACCAT
Source organism: Dillenia turbinata (assembly GCA_037126225.1). Lineage (NCBI taxonomy): Eukaryota > Viridiplantae > Streptophyta > Magnoliopsida > Dilleniales > Dilleniaceae > Dillenia > Dillenia turbinata. Next base: position 7,043,433 of record JBAMMX010000022.1, on the reverse strand, counting down.
GTGAATAGTGAAATGTTTGCTCCACTTTGAAATTGATCATGATTTGATTCCCTAAATAGAATTTGATAACAAGGTACTGAAAAATGACTATAGTCTAAATCATGCCACGAATCGGACCATTGGGGCGGCGTGGTTAAGACTGTTTAATTTAGTTTGGTGGTAGGCGGATTGGAAAGTCTCCTCAGGCTGCCGTGATAACATGGATACACTCCACAGAACTCCGAGCCAACGCCAAGGGAATGAGATTTTGAGAAAATTGTGAAACATCGCTTGGTGAATTCTACCAACGACCATTGGTAAAATAATATTTTCGGCATATCTAGAAAATTGTGAAAAATGAATGCAAATTGTTTGAATTGCTTATACGAGTCATGGTTGTTTGGAAATAAACTTGTTTCATGTAAATGTTTTCGATTTCTGCAAAAACATTTAATATGTGATTGTTTGACACATTCATTTTTACACCTCATTTATATGTTGCATACCATTATACTCCATTCACTGGATATTTTAAATACTCACTCATCTCTTCTAATTTTTCAGAGGAAGTGTAGACTTGGACTAATATTGGCTAATTCGGAGATCTTTTGGCTATCTACGATAGGTATTGATGGTGAATATTATTTTGGAATTTAATGTAGAATGATTCTTGGAAGGAAATATTTATACATTTTATTTTGATTTGATTTATTAAATACTTGCTTAGCTTTCTTTAGGCAAGTATTATAGAAATCCATATTTTTACGATAAAGAATTGTATTTTCTTAACTTAGAAATTTCTTTTGCAAACTTTGTTGTTTAAATTGGGATATTTGGATACTTTATGGTGAATTTTGAACTATTTTGAGATTGTAAATTTATGTGAAATTCTGTAATGGTCGGATTGGCCCATTTGCATGCGCACATGAATAGGGATGGATCAGATGGAACCTTAAATTATGTGAAAATACATGTCTTTGATATTGGATGACCTAAAATGGTCATTAAGGTGATATTTGAATTGTTTTTAAACAGATTGGATGTTTTGCGTTATTCCAGTATATGGGGAGATGTTGCTCATATACTGAGATAACGTAACGGTTGTCGCGTGCTCAACAGGAAAATCGAGGCGTGACATAAATTGTAACAGCCTTTTCCTTTATTATGCAAATTCAAATTTTAACTTGTACATCTCTACGTTTATAGAAAGTATTATCACACCTATGTTCCTATAAATTTTGAAATTTTTGTTAAATTTTATAGATTATATTTTATAAATGCCTATTAAAATATAAGACATACTATTGTGAGATTTTTGAATCTTTCTTTTTTTTTGTACTTTATTATTTTGATATCGAGTAAAACTATTTAAAAAAATAATTCTTAAAATATAAAAGAAGTTATATTTGCTCAATATTTTCATCTACTTCCTTTAAATGGACAAACTTTTATTTGTCTTTTATTTTTTTTTCATTTTTTTAAAATGTCTTTTAAGAGAAACTTAGCCCATTAAAAACCAGGCACAAATTACCCAAACCAATGGGAAGCACTAGACTGCCACTCGGACCCAATAAGGTTCTTAAATGACGAAATAATGTGAGATCAACCGAAAATGTTTTTAATTAAATAAATTTAATATTTACATGACATTAATATATGTATATTTTGATTAATTCATATAAGAATTGATGTGGTGCCAATGCGTTTGAGAGGTCAAGTGACATCTCTCCCCTCCCATTGTAATAAGCTCAAGTTCAAGACTCCAAAAAAACACAAGAATTGATGTGATTACTCAATTTTTGATTTTATGAATTAATCAAAATATTTTAGAGAGGCACTTAGTTCGTTATATGGTTTTCAATACCGTAATAAAGTCTATTACTACACTTCATAATTAAACTTGGAACCGAGAGCATCAAGTGAAATAGAACAACAAATTTTAATCAATTTTTAGGCATTCTCAACAACGCTTATCATAGGATTCATGAAATGAATATGACAACAGTGTTAATTAATTTAAACTGGGCAAAAATTTTTGATGGGCATAATAGTGGTAGAACTAAATCTAACCCTCACCAAGCTGAAGGGGTCACGTTATTGCTTTTGAAAGACATAAACCAGCTTTAGTTAAATCAGCTCACTGTTTATAGGTTTATTCAAGCTATTAAGCTATCTTTTTTGGAGTAGTATTACTCAAATTAATTTAGACAAATTTTCATCTAAGAGGTAATGAGTATTTGTCAATATTCACACTGTTTATGTGAACTAGATTGGTGTTTGAGAGTCTTATCTTTTTTGGGGTAATGATTATTTATAGGTCTGTCCCAGAGACTATTGCCACGTAGGGTAGGGAAGAGACTTAATTTTAATCATCGTAGAATATATTTCCCTATATAAACCCATCAGCAAGCCATCCTCATCACTCTCTCTCCCTTTCTTCATCAACAATTCCACGCACTGATGGACATAGTCGACCCATCTCAGCTGAAGCCATACAAGTATGGTCGTCAAACAAAGCCAAACCTTGCTCTCATTCTGGGCGTAGGTGTGACGACGTGTTGTTGTGCTTGCGGTTCTTCTGTATTGGAAGATGAAGAACCGCGAGGAAGGACAAGGATAAGAAGGACCAAAATAGGAACGAGGGGAATCGGTATAATGCATGATCCTAATGGAAAAACAATCTAATACGTCTAGGTTGCAGGTTTCTTATGTAATTGGGGTTCATCCGATCACTACTAAAAAAAAAAGGTCTTTAATAACAAAAATTTTTGTAACAACCAAAATTTTGGTCACTAATAGTAGCCTTTAGAGACAAAAAAAAATTCGCCACTAATTTGTGGTCACCATGTTGGTTTTAGTGACGAGTATGAAAAAGTGGTCACCAACTGGTTACTAAATAGCATGGTGAAAAAAAATTCACTAATTTGAGTATCATTAGTGACCAAATTTGGTGGCGACTATCTTTGTGGTCACCAAGTGGTCACTAAATGGTTTGACAAGAAAAAGTTAGCCAAGTTGAATACCATTAGTGATCAAATTTGGTGACGACTATTTTTATGATCACCAAGTGATCACTAAATGATATGACGGGAAAAAAGTCCGCCAAATTGAATGCCATTAGTGACGACATTTGATGACAACAAGTTTTGTGGTTACCAAAAGTTACAAATTGAGCACCAAGTTTTTAGTGATAATATTGAATGATCTTGAATTTATTAAAAATGAATAAAAATTTTATATAAGTCAAGCTTAATTTTTTTAATTAACATTAATAAAATTAATATGGTGACGAGTAAACAAAATGTTATTAATATATTATTGGAATCAAATTAAGATAACAATTAAAATAAATTTTAATTACGTGTGTAATTATAAATTTGACTTGGTTAACAAAAATCACATCTCAAATAAATTTTAAATTTCAACTACAATCGATTTGTCTCGCTTACACTATATTAGTTTTTATTTATATGATTTTTTTTCCTTTTATCTTTTAATATTATAATAAAAGGCAATAAATTTATTTTTATTTTTATTTTTTCAATAAAATTAATAATTATCTTATTTTTAATGATAAAATAAAAATAATAATTAAATTTATCAAGAAATCACCCTAATCCTATGATTGTGTTTCCTTTTGATATCATACCGTTTTATAGGCACAATTAACACAAAGTTAGAATGCAGACAATTTCCTTAGGATTTCACATTGGTGTTTAGATTAAAAGACTATTTCCTTAGCAATAGCATCCCTTGGGCGATTTTCCGCCGTTGGATTCAAAAATCAGCATAGCCAAGCTACTCCCGCAATCAGATTTGGGGTTCTTTCTTTCTTTCTTTTTTTTTTTTTTAAGATTTATTTATGATAGCAAAATGACTCCAATTCAGCATTTAAAAAAGAAATCCATCCAATACAATTTTTCGGTTTTAACATGTTGTGAGCTAATATATTACATACTTTTAAAAAATTGATCCAATGCGATTTTAAACCAACCCATACCCGACACATACCCCACTTGTAGGGGTGTTTATTCGGCGAATTTTTGATTTTTCGGATTATTCAGATTTTGAATTTTAAAAAATCCAACTGAAAACTAAATTGATAAAATAAAATCCAAACTAATTTACCTGAATTAAATTCGAATAAATGGTTCGGATTTCATTTACTTTAATAACCACATAACATGAAAAGTTCTCTAATCATTCGAGTTAAAAGGATTTTAGTTTTAATCAAATTGGGTATGACATGTTATGTGGGGTTATATTATTTGGGTTTCAGGCGAGTTTCAAAAAAAAAATTTATTTTTACACGTCCACTTACACCACACTCCAAAACCCGGTTTCCAAATCACAGAGATCCCCAAGAAATAAAAATAATATATGTATGCCTCAATGCAAATTAAAACAAGTGAGAGTTAAACTTATACAGACAAGAAAAATTATAAATAGAGTCATCTCAATTTAAACAAATACAATGGTCATCCTAACTTCCTCAAAATGATAAAATAACCTCAATACATAGCGGAATGGGGTAGTCACCCCCCGCCCCGGGGGTCTCCAAAGAATATCCAATACAATAATCCAGAACCCTCGGTAAGGCGGGGGATGACATGCTACAATTAATTTTCGGGTGAATTAGGAGTGTCAAAATTATGTCCCAATAAATCCATGGTATGCAAAAATATTATGACATCTCAATAAATCATTCACGGCATACGTATCAAATCAAATATGCATCCATTATGCATGTCCATCATATCATGTAGAAATATCCCGGCCAAACCCCCCGGGCGGGCCCCCTGGGGGGTTTTCACGGTGCAAGTAATAAAATAAGGCTCCCCCCCCCCCCCCAACTCCGTATTATATATCGCACACGTATCAAGGATCAGCGTGTCCCCCCCCCCCCCCCCCCCCCCCCCCCCCCCCCGAAAGGCCCCCCCCGCCGTACATATGTAGACAACGGTGGATACCCCCCCCCCGAGCATCGGCCCCACAGGTGCCCTACCAAATGTCCCTGGGCTACGGAATGCCATGAAGCATATCATCATCAACAATATCCCCGGAGGCATCCCCCAAATCACATATCTCAAGCCATAACATGTCAAAATCATGTGCCAATATGCAATGGAAGTATAAAATCATGGGATATATCAAAGTGTGGCACAATCATCAAGTGTCAAAATCATGGATGCATATCGATATAAACAAGTTGGGACACTCCATATATCACAAACATTTTCATCCGGGGAAATAGGTCAATCATACCATTTTAAATCATGCATTTGAAAGCTTTTAAAACACGGTATCAATTAAAAGTAGATGTCAAGTCCCACTCACAGTCGGGAGGATAATGCCCCCCCATATCCCCCCAAAGCAGAATTAAGTGCCCCCCCCCTTCAACTCAAATAACTCTTAGGAGACAAACAATCTGCAGATTTTTTTTTCGTCATGGAAAACAGACTATAACTTTGGCTATACTAGTCCAAATCAGATGTTCTTATCTCATTTTAAAGCTAAGAGATAGCACTATAACTTTCTTTTTCACACTTCCTCAGATTCAATCACAGAATTCCCGGTAGCCTCATTTTTAATGTCATATTTAGTTTTGTTCTGTCCGTGCAGAAGCCATAACTTTCATTCTACTCACCAAAGTCTAATGAAATTTTAACATATTATAGCTAAGATATAGATCTACAACTTTCGTGTTTTGAGTTTTATCCAAATATGCCTGGAAGGGGTTCAACAAAATTCATGAACAGGACTGATACGTTTTAGTGAAACATAGTTTCTGTCACACAGTTTTAAGGAAAATTGTATAACTTTCCCCCCCGTGCGAAATGGTTGAAATTTTTATATGTTATAGGCAAGAAGTATATCTATAACTTTCATGTTTTGTGTTTCTTCAAACTAAGACTGGAGAGGGGTAGTTTTTACTCACTACTGTCAAGGTTCGAAACAGGACACTTCTATGTTGAGTTTCAGAAAAAGTGCCATAACTTTTGGCACAGGCATCTGATTTTGGTGATTCTTATCTCGGGAAGATAAGACTTTGATCTACAATTCATATAACTAGCACATTTTCAAATTATGGCTCTAAGATTTCTTAAAACAGGGATGAAGTCACGGACAGAAATAAAATTTAAAGTGAGGATAAAATTCCTCCTCCCCCCTCGTTCTCCCCCCCTTGCTCCCCCCCTTGTTCTCACGAATTGGGAGAATGAACAAGCATCTAAGCCTCCTCTTTTTTATTGTGTTAATAACTCACCACCCTAGGATCAAATCTCCAATTAATCTAAACCATAGGATCATTTGACTATTGCATGTGTTCTCATTGGTTTTCATGTGCATGTGTTTTCCCCCCTTCTCATCTCCATTTGGCCAACACTTGTCCTCCTCACTATAACACTTGTTCAATACAAGAATACACTTGTCACATTTCATTTAAGTTTTGTTAATTGCTAACAAGTCCTTTGACTTATAAAAATTCTAATTTGACCCCTAAAATTTTCATAATTACACACTAGGCCCAAAATCTTATATTAGACCTAATTAAATTTATTTAATGTGAAATTAAGGTTTTGAATATCTTTGAGTCAAAATTGATCCGATTTGTATTTTATCGTCAAATATCCAAGGTTGATTTACGAAATTTTAGTGAAAATTTATGAACATAGTAGTAGAAATATTATATATATATACACATATATATGAAATGTAATTCATTATAGAATACACCGAGAGTCGGTGTTACACAAACCATTCATCTAAATTTTTAATATGGTAAAACCATTCGCCCGATCCCATTTTTAATGAATCGAGCGAGTGAATGAATTCACCCAAATAATGAACACCCAGACCCGCTTACACCTAACCTAAACTATAGCCTAATACCTTTTTTTAATTTAATAATATTTGTTAAAGAATAAAAATGAAACTTACAAATTTTAAAAATCTTTTTATTTTATTTAATAATATTATATTAAAATAAAATTTTATTTTATCATAAATTATTATCGTATCAAATTGGATCTGATTATTTATAACTTAAATCTGTATCCGAGTCGATCCGATTATTTTAATATTAAAACCCCGACCCTAACCTGATTTTTGAGGAAAAAACCGTACCACCGGATCAGAGTTTTTGTGCATTTGCCGGATCAAATCGGATATTATCATCCCTAATTTTGAAGGAAATTTGTTAGTCTAGATACAAGAAAACTTCTTGATCATCAAGTTTACTTATTTTTCCAAAATTTTTGTCTAAAAAATATTTTAATTTTAAGAATTTTTATTTTAGTAATTATTTATAGGTGACTTTTTAATTTTAATTTGAATATATTGTTTTAATTGTTATAATTAATAACAATTATTTAGTTTTTAGATTAGATATATTTTACTTAGAAAAAAAATGTGGAGTAAATATAAGATGGGCATCGGAAAAAAAAAAAAAAGAAAAAAGGAAGCCCCATTTTGTTTTGGCGTGAACACCCATTTTAACATTCAATTTGGGGATTCTCTCACTCATTGTTCTTGCCCTAATCTCTCTCACTGACTCTTGCCCCCGCGCCGTCTCTGGGTGGGTTTTTGATGCTTCTCTCCTTCCCTGTCCTCACCTCCTCCGGTAAGCTCTCTCTCTCTCCCCCCACCCCCTCCCTTTCCCTCTCTCCCCTTGCTGTCCAATTGTTTGATCAAAGCCTTGAATGCTAGTTTCTTTTGTTCTAGCACAGATTGAGTAATATGCACATCTAGGTTAGTGTAATCTTGGAAGTGTTTCATGAATTCTAAATTTCTGTTGTCTTTTCTTATGATTTTGTGGAATAGCAGAGAGTTTGTTTATGGAGTTGAGTAGTAGTGTGGCTTTTGTTCATATGTAGATAGAGATTTGGGGCCTTTTTTGGTTCTTGACTGCATCATTTTGTCTATAATTTGATGTCAATTTAGGGATTTTTGTTGCATGCTCAAAACAAGGTGAATGGATGTTTGCAATCCAAGTAAGAGCAGAGCCCTATGATTTTTTGATTTTGACTTATTATTACTATTTTTTTTTTTGTCAAAGAAAAATGCGCTATTAGTCTGGTATAGGTGCGGCTGATTTTTCTTTTTCTTCCTATTACGTTTCAAATGCATATTGACCTGTATTGGAGTCAGAATGCCAAAATTTGGCATATTAGCTGATACGGTTGATGTCAGCCCCTCAAAGGGAAAAAAATGGTAATTTAACTCTCAGTAATTTAGCAACTACCAGCATGCTGTTAACTTATAAGAACTGATATGGAGTTAATTAAATCCACGGATTCAAGTAGACCTTCACTTATAAAATGGTAACCGGGGCAAAACTGGTCAAAAGTTTTAGTGTCACAAAACTGGTCTTATTTTAGTGTGTGAATAAATACCCCTAACCAGGGCAATGGTTTAACCAAGTGAAATCATTACTTCAGTGAATGCTTCTTGGTAATGCAGGTGCAACAAGAATTGTTTTCTGAGTAATCTGTTAGTGGCTTCTCTTTGTACGAATGAAAGGAAAAGGGAAGAAATTCCTTGTGCTGACATGGTATCTGTTGTGGCAGTTGAACACTTATGACTAAAATCCTGTTAGCCCAAAATGGAAACCTTTTATACATACATATATATATATATATATATATATATATATATAATTTTCCAAACCAAAAAGGAAAGTTCGTCTTGTCAGTGCTCCTATTGCATATCAAAGATGGTAGCAACACTATCTGCTCACCTGAATACTGTAGGATACATTACAAACATTATCTGCTAGTTGCTTTTTCTTGATCTATCCTAAAGAAATAGTTTATCAAGAGAGAGAGAGTTTGACTACAGATAATGATTCCATGAGTCTCTGTATCATGAATTTTGTTTTGTTTGCAACATATTTATTCATTTGGGGAATTGTTTTTCCTAAGAATCTTGGAAATTACTTCAATTGTTAGAAGACCCTGAAAGGACGGGCTTGTCTGCTCCTAACAGCTCACATAAATATTTTCATTAGTAGACTTGCTCAATTTTATTGCACTACATTGAAAATCTGAACCATAGAAAGCTATGAATTATGGATCTCATAATGTACAAGGAGATTTCTGAGATCTTTTTTGTCGATTGGCTCTCCATCCTTTCTTCTTTTATTCTGTTTCTTTTTGTTTTTCTTTCCTTTTGAGAGTGTTTAATCCTCCCCGCTGTTTCTATGCTTTCTGAGTTACTTTTTTTTTTTCAAAAGAAAAATGTGCTTTAGTCTGGTATAAGTGCAACTAATTTTTCCTTTCCTCTTATTACGTCTTAAAAGCATATTGACCTGTATTAGAGCCAGAATGCTGATATGGTCGATGTCAGCCCCTATAATAGAAAAAATGGTAAATTTACTCAGAGTCATTTAGCTACCGCCGGCATACTGTTAGCTTGTAAGAGCTGATATGTATTTAATTAAATCCATGGATTCAAGGAGATCTTCACTCATAAGATATAAGCTCTCGATTTCACTCTCTCCTTTAAACTTGGGGATTTCAGTTTCTTTATACACTTGCTTGGAGCACTGACCTGACCTGACAATGTGATGACATTAGCTTGATAAGGAATTTGATGCTGTTTGTTCATCTACTGGATATAAAATCTTTCAAGCCAGAAATTCGCTTTCTCACTGGCAAAAATTCGAGACATAGTTTCTATGGCTGGTGATCATGCTTAGACTGGATCTGATAATAAAGGTCACAAAGGTTCTGCGGTCTTGAAAGGTCAACTTCCTTATGTATCGGGGGTATAATTGGCTATTGTGCTATTTTACGCGTGCTGCACTGAATACATGTTTTCATTTCATTTCATTCTTTTTGATTCAAAGTGACAAATTTAGTGCTCCCACTCCCACATTATATTTCTTTCCCTTCTAGTCATTTCATGGGGGGCCTTTTTATGAATGTTTAACTTGTGATTTCTGGTTGCACTTTCTCCTTTTTGTTACTTGATTTAGGGTTCTTATGTATTAAAGAAATTGTTATCTCCTTAATTTTGATGATAACAAAATCTTTCATGTTATTCTAATAATTTTATTTTGTGTACAGATTAAATTCTTAATAGATAAGTCTTATAAAAATTGGATCATAAAAACTGTCATAGAAGCAAAACAAATCTGAGTCATAGAAGCTACTGCCTTGTCGAAGAATATTTTTCTTAATTTTTGAAAACCCATTCAGTATGGTAAGTGTAATTTGGGTATTACATTTAGCCTAAAACTAATCCTAAATATGCATATTGGCTATTCTACATCTGAAGGACAAATTAGTTAAAGTTCAAGTGTAACATTTCAGCATGTTGAAAAATTTCAGCATGTTGAAAAATTTTCCAAGTCTTGGAGTATGATCATTTGACTGTATTTGGACAACTATATCTACTTGTGTGATGAATTAAAAGTGTGATGAATTAATTTTAAATCCAAAAATTATATTTCAAAAAAGATGTGAGATACTCCAATTTTAAGTTTTTACAGTGCAAAAATCTAGTAGATATGTTAGAGAAAAATAAGCATGAAAGTGGTTGGTCACTCATTTTCACAACAGGAACACTTTTGTAAAAATTGGTTTTTATGGGTTCTTTGTTCAAAGATATCTTCTCTATCAGCCAGGATTTTTCAAATTCAAAAGTTCAGCATTTTAGGCTTATAATTGGACATCAAATATGATGATTTACAGCACAATAATTTTGGAATTTTGTTGAAAAAACAAGTGTGAAAAGTCAGCTAGTTGCACAACATTTTCTGAACTGAACTTCTTGGAGCTGATTTTTTAGAGATAAATTCATATCTACAACAATCTTATCATTTAGGGAAATTAAAATTTGAGTTTTCAAGATTCAAGTTTGATATTTGAATTTTGAAATCAAGTTGTTACAGTTAGTTTATCTCACAAAATCATGAGCAAATTAAGCCTACAAATAAGGGTGGTTTGCAGTGAAGCTACAGCGACATTTGCTAGCAATTGTGTGAAGTTATAGCAGCATTTTAGGGGCAGTAAACTCAATTTTTATAGTAGGCTTTTAAGTCCAAAAAGGCAGAAAGTTAAAAGACATACAGCACACTTTTGAGGAAAATATTCAATATCATTTTGAGAGCTATTTTACAAACAAAGAGTGAAGAAATTCTACACTTCAACACGTTACAGTTTTGGAAGTTTGAGAACCATAGATAGCATTTCTAACTATAGAAACTAATTTGTGAAAATGAGACAAAGTTCAAGAATCGGACATGTAATTAACTCAGTATTGTATGGGTCATTGTGCTAAATTTACCTCAAATGTTACAAACCAGGAAAAATCCATGGGTCACTACGGGTCAACCCGCAACCCGAGTGACCCGTGGGTTTTGTTTTTAAAATTAATTAGAAAGAAAATCTCATTTCCGATCTCTTCTCTGCTCTTTTCCTCCTGTTCTTTTCTATCTTCATATTCGTCTTCGTCTTTGCTTGTGACCTCTCTCTCTGTCTGACTGTGGGTGATGACTGATGACTGAATCTGTGAAGCCTAAGGTAAGCCCCTTCACCTTATTCTCTCTCTCTAACTCTCTCTAGTGCGATTCTTAGATTTAGGGTTTTGATTTTACATTCTCAGATTTCTCTCTCTTTGGATATGGATAGTTTTAGGGTTTTGAACTTATATTCTCATCACGGTGAATTTAGGATTTTTTAATGTTCAATCTCTGTCTCTCTCTAAATTTTGTCACAATGGATTTAGGGTTTTATAATGTTCATTCTTTGTATCTATCTCTGAATTTTGTCATGGTGGATTTAGGGTTTTATAATGTTCATTCTCTGTGTCTGTGTATGTCTCTGTCTCTGTCTGAATTTTGTCACGTTGGATTTAGGGTTTTGAAAAATGAACATTCTTTTTTTTTTTTTTCATTTTTCCATCATGGTAGATTCATTCTCTGTCTCTGAAATCTGAAGGCGTTGCTTTCTAATGTTGATTACGATGGATGCCTTATAAAAGAATTGCTTTCTATGTCTTCGAAGTCTGAAGGCATTGCTCTCTGTTCCTGAAGTTGAGGTCTTAACTGAAGACATTGCTCTCATTTTTTTTCGGATGTTCATTTTTCATTTTTCATCTTCTTTTGAGGTTGTAATATCAAAGTATTATGGTGAAAGTGAATGATTGTTGGGAAAAGTGTTTTCACTTGCCAATGATCTCCCTTGTGGTGCAATTATATTTCTGGATGAGGTACCCATGTGAAAGTGCCTATGTAGGTTTCTGTTAGTTTCTATTCTTTTTCTTTATAGAGTATAAAAGCACTAGAGAATGGCATCAAGAGACTCCCAGCAGTTGCTAATCAAAAAAAAGAAGGAAAAATCTGTGAAATTTTCCACTTGAAGGCTATTTTTGTGGAGTTGGGTAATTTTATTTCATATCAATTTTTTATATTTTTTTTTTGGCTATTTTAAGGCAATGAAAATGTGAATTTATGAGTTTTTAATTTTTGTTTCATGATTATATTACTTTTTGTAAATATTATGATTGATATTTTGTATTTAAAAAATATAATTATATATATTTTATATTTTAAAATAATAAAAAATAATCAGCGGTTGAATGAGTTACCTAACGGTTCAACCAGTTGAACCATAAATTTTAAGATTTACAAGTCGATGTGTGGCTCGAGTTTAATAACTATGCTTACAAGACTCAGGAAAAAAAAAAGGAAAAAATCACCTTCCTTGGAATCAAAAGCCAAGCAACTGGGATTGGGAAATCATCAAAGATAAGCTTCGCAAACGTAACTCTTCTAACCTGATTTCCTCTCTTTCTATCTCTATTATTTTTTTGATTTCTTAGTGCCCAGTTTGTTTTCCTTCGAAATTCCTTAAATGTGATTGGACATAATTTGGGCTTTTTTCTTTCTTGATGTTTCTTCTTGTATTCTAGATTTTCTTTTTGTCTTTTGCTTGAGTTCATGGCATTGTTTTGAATCAGTGCCAGACTGCTATACCCGAATTTCTGTTCTCTGTCCAATTAATTGAAAGAGAAAAATATCTCAACCTTTCGAGAATACCAACTTAAAGTTATTCATGTATTTTTGGCTTTTGCTTTGGGTTAGAGCTTGTAAGGTGATTTTATCGACTCCTGGTTGAATTTTTGGGTAATGTTCTGAGATTGGATACTATTGAGCATCACATATTCGACAATTTATCTAATTGAAAGTATTAGTCTTAAAACATTTTTTTCCACCTCTGCCGCCGGCCTGGGGGGTTTAAACTAATTTGTTTGTTTTCGTAAGCATAATTGTACGACTGCTAATGAATCAGCTCGCAATCTGGCTAAATGGGGTTGCTGTTTGTCTGTTCATGCATTGATGCCTTAGCACATCATTCATGTCTATACTTTCTTTGCAGCCCAGTTGGATCTTTTCTTTGTGGTACTTGTTTTGTGAAGCGAAATAAATAATAATGTATTTTGATTGTGGCTCTTGGTAATTTCACAGACACAAAATGCGCATCCTTTTCTTTTATTTACCATTTTTTAAGATGCCTCCTTTTATTGCCTTTCTCTGCTGTATACGTGGTTCAACTCCGGGTGCTCACAGGATTTCATTGTAGGGAAATGGCAAAAGGTCTGATATGGGCAACAGCAGAGGATTTGGTGAGGAACCGACCAAAGGTAATCTCCCTCTATCGCCAGTTATTGAGAAGTCTCAACTCTCCAAACTTGTCCATGACTTTAGCTGTTAGATTGGCCAAGAAATCTGAGCTCCGCGCAATCTTTATGTTGGCTGCTGAAGAGCGATCACTTCACAACATTGCTGATCTTGTTGATACTGCTGAGTATGCACTTTCTAGGCTAAGAAAAGGAGAAATTCCCAGATATCCGGTAAAACTTTTGAGCATCTCATTTTTGATTTGTTACGGGCATAACAAATTGATTAATTTACATTTGAACCTGCTTCAGACTTGTAATGGTATGTTGTGTGGATGGAGCGAAACAAGGCACAACTTGTGTCTTCTTTTGATTTAATTTCATATATTTCTAGATTGGACTTGGTTGTTAGTTGTTTGAAAGATGAAGACCGTGTGTTGCTAAATTTCTTCTAACAATAATATGGCTTTAGAAGACAAGGAAGTGCTTTTGGTCTTAGAATTAAATTATAGAGTGCAGATGATTTAGCCCTGCTTGTAGAATATTTATTTATTGACTTTAAGAAGAATTACCTGTACTGTAGAACTGGTCATACTCTTTCAGGTTGTCAAATTTTTTGATTTTCATGCTGTTTGACTATCACTTTTAAAACCAACAAGAAACTTATGCAATACTAAGAAGTAAACAAAGAATAGAGGGCTCTTCCTGAGCCAGCTGTCTGGAACTGTATGGAGTGATTTCATTCCTACATATTGGTCATATTGCTTCACATGATACTAAGAAGTAAACAAACAATTGAAGGTCCTTCCTAAGCCAGCTGTCTAGAACAATATGGAGTGATTTCTCCTGGCCTGCCTTGCCTCTTTTTACACTTAACTAACGCAACTTAACTAAAATGTAATTCCAAACTAGTTGGGGTCGGTCCTTTTCCTCCCTCCACTTCTTATGATGTAAGGTCGTATCGGTAGTTTATGTTGTGGAGTAACATATCCCTTCCTACAACCCCCTTCAACATGTCTTTTTCAACTAAAAGCAAAGGAAAAAGAGTTTACTTCTGAGAGATCAACCAATGAGTCATATTCTGCCTGTGTAGCAATATATATCCCTTTAAGTACAAATCTCACCTTTCCTTAGCATCACACTCGGCATGTCTGAGCAAGAGTCCAAGTGCTTGGTCATGACTGAAGCAGCTCCAACTGAGGCCTATGGAGCCCCAGTTGAGCAGGGATGAGCCAAGGCCAACAGGGGCTTGAGTGTGCGCTATTTCCTTCTCTCGTCTGCCACTCCAACTTGCTCCACAGTCCACACCTTTACTCAAATCTACTATCCAGTGGTGAACCCTGTCAACCATCTTATTCCATCATATTTATTAAGACTTTTCTCAAAGTTTGGTTGAACATAAAGGGAAAAGTGTTTTTTCTTGCCTCAGACCCTTGAATGAATTTGTGTGGGTATGACTTCTTCGGGATCTAAAATCCTGTTGGCCTCTTCTAAATTCATTTAATATTTCACTTATTTGGGACCCTCTTATAAGTCATTGCATGCCTATGTGTGTTAAGATGCAAAAATAATTAACATAGTGACTCTCTTTAGCATAAGTTATTGACTATGCTATTGTTAGAAAGAAATTCAAAAATTCTGTACTGTACATCTCTTGATTTATCTATTCAAATTATGGTTTTTCTTCCTTTCAAAGGAACATGTACTTTCTCCATTGCCATTAAATTTCTCTTTTGGTTGGATTGTGTTATTTGCTTGATTCCACCTTCTTTAGGGTCAAAGATTGTCAACACTAACTTGATATTGGACTTATATTATGTGTTAGTGTGCCCATGTTTTTCAAGGATTCTGCTATATCCAGGAAAGATAGGATAATATACTACCTAGTTCATGTAATAACTGGTATACTTGATAACTAGTTCACATTCATTCTCCATTATCCTGTCTTGTTTATTCCAATGATGGTCCTCATTGTGTTTCTTCCATGGTTGGTATATGACCACTGCAATCATGGAATGGGAGAACAGGGACTGAGACTATTATCATTTTAGTTTGTTGAACTTTGAGAGAGTTACATTAATCTTTCACCATACAACTGCAAACCTTTCTATTTGCTCAGTCGTAATTTTCAAATTTAAATTGGATGCAATCTCCTTGTCCAACTGCGGTGTGATGATTTATCAGCTATTATCTTAGCTTTTCCTTTTCATATATTTTTGTTATTTTTGTTTGAAATATTATCTTCTTCTTCTTAGCTATTAGTTCTTTTGTTTATGTTTGATTACCAGCTGGTGTAACGGTGATCGAAGTATCATCCACTTGTGTGAAGCACAGGATTTTCAACACTAACTTGATATCGGACTTATGTGTTAGTGTGCCCATGTTTTCCAAGAATTCTGCTATATCCAGGAAAGATAGGATAATATATTACCTGGTTCATGTAATAACTGGTATACTTGATAGCTAGTTCACATTCATTCTTCATTATCCTGTCTTGTTTATGCCAATGGTGGTCCTCATTTTGTTTCTTCCATGGTTGATGTATGGCCACTGTCATCATGGAATGGGAGAACAGGGACTGAGACTATTATCATATTAGTTTGTTGAACTTTGAGAATGTTGCATTAATCTTTCATTATACAACTGCAACCTTTCTATTTGCTCAAGTGTAATTTTCAAATTTAAATTGGATGCAGTCTCCTTGTCCAACTGCAGTGCGATGATTTATCAGCTATTAATATATTTTTCTTTGAAATATATTGTTCTTTAGCTTCTTCTGCTTCTTCTTCTTCCTCTTTTTCTTCTTAATTCTTTTGTTTATGTTTGATCACCAGCTGGTGTAAATGTGATCAATGCATCAACCACTTGTATGAAGCACAGGATGCCTGAAGATGCAATGCACTGGGTGTAGCACTGGCTTTTCCTTCCCTCCGTCGTTCTATGATGATGAATTACATCTGAGATACAAAATATACCCTGTCCAATTCTTAAGTAAAACTTGTTCAGTGTTTGTTCTAGGAAGCTCATTCGTGCGTGCACCTTATACACTTTTTGGGTCTCTGTGCTCTGTGGATTGGTCAGAGATGATGCATGTTAATTTGCACTTACAATCCGTAGGGTGTTTATTCTGAATTTGTAATGGAAACAGTTACAAGATGAAATGGATTAAATGATATGTTTTTTTACTTACCTTGATTACAGCTGTTAGATTACCCAATCTGAATATTTACTTGGTCATGACAGTTTCTTTAGCTGTAACACTGTTATAAGAGCATGAGCTCTTTCAAGGATGAAAATTCATGGTAAAAGCATTATTTGTAGAGAAATGGTTTTCTTGAACTCTGTACTATGCTACCTTCTCCATTTTATGCTTGTAGTTCTGTATCCACACAACCTTAATCTTACACAGGCATGCTCTTAGTGGGTACCCCCATTCAATCTGGTGATGAATATCACAAATTAAGAAACCATACAGCTGCTACAAAATAGTTTGTGCTACCAAATATCATCTGCAGAATGGTAGTTTTTAAAATACTTCCTCGACCAACTTCTATGGCAACAATTTTAGTCCAATCTGTTCGATCCCTATACAAATTTAAAGGTTCGAGTCTTGAAAATTGAGCAGAGGTCTTGCCCCAACAGGTACGAATTAATCATTGGGTTGCTATTTCGCATGTTTAATAAATTTAAAACAATAATAAGAATAAAAAAGGGGATGTGGAGAAATAAAAATTTAATCTTTATAGCAACCCCTAATGGCTATTCGTTTCCTTGGCATTAAATGTGATAGGAAAGCACCATATCATTTTCTAAATAAAGGTTAGTAACACATTTTCACCTGGAAGCTAATAATGAAATATAAGCCACTTTGAAAAATTCATAATTATTAACGCCAGGATGTTGTATGAAATGATGAACCAAAAGCCCAGTTGCTTGCACTTGAGTATCAAGAGACAGTAGAAACCAATGAAGCTGTTTGTGCCGTTGATATCTATTGCTTGTGTCCTAATGAGATAGTTTAATGGTTACAAATTCTATCATCAATTTCGTGATTTGAGATTCAAAAAAAAAAAAAAAAAAAAAAATCTATCTCTTGTGGGGCTACAAGGAAGTGGTGGTGCTTTGGGAGCCAAAGATGTGGAGTTTGTTTTTTTTTTTTTTTTGGTAGGACCAAAGATGTGGAGTTTGAGAAACAAATCAATCACTTGGATAAATCTACCATCAAAAGCATTCGGGTACACTTGCTATTGCATTAATTCCAATTATTCCAATTTTGCCTTATTGCTAGATTTGTTAAACAAATAAATAGCTATTAGTGCCTAGTATATTTTTAGTTTCTCTTCTCCAAAAAGTTATACCAAACGATTTTCCTTCTTCTTAAAAGTAATTTATTTTTTTATGAATAAAAATTTTAAAAGTCGTTTTTAAGTAAAAACTTATGAGAGGAGCTTTTACTTTTTTTTTTTAAATTTAGTTTTTTATTTTTTTTATTCCGTTTATATTTCCACTTAAAAAATATAAAATTTTAAATATCTCTATATTATAAATTTATTTACCATCATATTTTCTCTTTTTCTTTAATTTTTAATTTTTACTTTTAATTTTTAATTTTTAACTTTATTTAAAAGTTATGAAATAAATTTAATTTTAAAAATAAAATTACCAAATAACTTTTAATTTTATTTTTAAAGTTCTTAATTTTTGCTTTTCCTTATAAAAAGAAGAAAACCAAAAAATAAGCTCCGTCAAATGAATACTTATTGATGAAAGACTCTCTAAGTTGATTCCTAAAGACATTTTGCTACAACACTCCATATGGATTTATTTACTTTGGGAAAGTAAATTCATTTGAAGATCCAAAGGAATCCCTCTCGCCTTTTCTCTCCAAGTATTGGAGAAGTAAATTTTTATTTTGACATGAATATGATACATTTTTGTTCCGCCATCTATGCAGTATGGATAGTTAAATTAAGAAATCGAAGCTAAATAAATGTTTATATTGTATTAGGAACCCAATTTAATCAAACAATTATTATTTATTAATTTAGTTAGATGTGCCCACCATTCACGCCCAACTCTCTCTGAATTGGAGTCGATCCCTAAGTTCAAGATCAAAAAAAAAAAAAAAAAAATTAACCCTTGATATGAATGGGGCTTAAATTAAGAATTCATGATTTACGATTTTAATCTAAATTTAAATTAAGAATTTAATATATTTTTAATTAAGTCGATTTTTGATTCAATTTTTTTTTATTTTATTTTTTAAATTTAAATTGGCTTTGCTGAAGTGCCATGCCATCAAAACTATTTTTGAATTTTTAGAGGATGGAATTGTGAAAAGACATGTATTTGAGGGGATTTAATTAACGGTTTTTTTACCGGTTGTACTTCAGGTTCGAGCTAGTTCAGTTGAGGCAAACTGACTCGGTCTACGGTTTAACTTCGGAACCGGCTCTGCCTTACTGAGTCTACAGTTTAACTTCGGAGCCGGATCGGGCGTGGGGCGTATCAAGGATTTGAACCCCCGGAGGAACCGCCCTGTGGCCACAGCCAGAACATGGTTACGACCATTGTTAATGTTAGGTGATGATGCGTAGAGCGAAGGGGGGCGTGGGAATGAGAAAACGGCTTTTTCAAGTTAGAAAGCTTACTTGTTCATTCAAAATTCAGAGACTCGGAATCATCATGAAGGTAATGAGCTTTTCTTTTCCTGTTTCATCTTCACCATCGCCAACCCCACCTGCATATGATCTTCAACTTCATAAATTTTCGTTCATTGACAGACTAAAGACCTGCAAATCCCTTGAAGAACTCAGGCAAATCCACACCCAAATCATCAAATCCAATTTTCACCAGACCCAACTCCTCTATACCACAATTATCTCTTCATGCTCTGTTTTTCACACTTCATATCCAGACTATGCTCTCTCTGCTTTTCAACACTTGTTAAATCCCACCATTGATGACTACAATGCCATAATTCGTTGTTTTTCCAATTCTAAATCCAATTCTCTGGACGGGTTTTTGTTATACAATGAAATGTTGCGAAATGGTCTGATTCCAAATAATTTTACTATTCCATTTCTATTAAAGGCTTGTGCGCTATCTCGAGCGATAAGAGAAGGAATGCAGATTCATGCACAGTCAATTAAGCTTGGGCTGGTGTTGGATGTTTATGTGAAGAATACTTTGATGAGAGTTTATGCGGTTTGTGGTGTTATAGAAGCAGTTCGAAAAGTGTTCGATGGAAGTCCTCAGAGTGATTTAGTATCGTGGACAACTTTGATTCAAGGGTATGTCAAAATGGGTTTTGCTCAGGAAGGGATTCAGGCATTTTTTGATATGTGTGAGACAAATTTACAGGCTGATGAGATGACTATAGTCATTGTGCTTTCTGCTTGTGCTAGACTGGGGGATCCCCACTTGGGTAAAAGGATTCACAGTTATTTGAACGAGAATAAGTTGAATCGAGATGTTTTTGTTGGGAATGCTCTAGTTGACATGTATTTGAAATGCGGGGATGTTGAACTTGCGCATAAAGTTTTTAATGAAATGCGTATGAAGAACGTGGTGTCATGGAATTCAATGATATCCGGTCTCACTCAACAAGGGGAGTACAAGGAAGCATTAAGTGTGTTTAGGAAAATGCAAAATATAGGAGTGAAACCTGACTCTGTAACTTTGGTTGGTGTGCTTAATTCATGTGCTAACCTAGGAGTACTTGAGATGGGGAAATGGCTCCATGCATATATGGATATGAATCAAATCAGAGCAGATGGATTTATTGGGAATGCATTAGTGGATATGTACACAAAGTGTGGAAGCATAGATGAAGCCTTCAAAGTATTTGAGGGCATGAGACATAAAGATGTGTATACATTCACAGCCATGATTGTTGGGTTTGCTATGAACGGGCAAGGTCTTAGTGCGTTGGATTTGTTCTCAGAAATGCCAAAAATGGGTATAAAACCAGATGAAGTAACCTTCGTGGGTGTCCTTTCTGCATGCAGTCACTTAGGACTTGTTGAGGAAGGTCTGAAGCACTTTGAAAGCATGTCAACAGTTTACAACCTTGTACCTCAGGCAGAGCATTATGGATGTGTTGTTGACCTTTTTGGTCGTTCTGGACTCGTAAGAGAGGCAGAGGAGTTTGTAAGGAACATGCCTGTTGAACCTGATGAGTTTATCTGGGGTGCATTATTAAGCTCATGTAGATTGCATGGATACGTTGAGCTTGGCAGAAGTGTGATGGAAGAACTAATAAAGATCGAACCTGAGAAAGATGGTGCTTATATACTAATGTCAAATCTATATTCATCTGCAAATAGATGGGGAGATGCATTGCAAGTAAGAAAGATAATGAAGCAAAGGCGCATGAAGAAAATTCCAGGGTGCAGCTCAATTGAACTAGGTGGTGTGGTCTATGAATTCCAAAAGGGGGACAAATCACACCCCAAGTCCAAAGAAATTTACTTATTGCTTGACGACATCACAAATCATATAAAGGATTATGGGCACTCAATGCTTGCTAATGTACTCTCATGATGCAAATCCAAAATGAGCAAGATACATTTCTCCAACTTATTCAACTCCAGTCAACCCTGTGATTCAACAACAACAGCCGACTTGTAAATGAGAGGTGCAAAAGATGACCTTTAACTATTCATTTGCACAGAACTGGGGTAAAAATGCTTATGTCTGTGTAGATAGATTTTGTAGCTTATTGTACAGTTTGAAAATCTGTCCGACTGGGATTATAACAATTCAATTTCTTATATTTCACACGACATGACTAGACATTTATTTTGTTCATCTATAAACCTTTGTTGTTTGCTTCCATTTTTTTCTTGATGCTTTCATAGGTGATAAGCTTAGGGTGTGCTTAAGGTTGTTTGAAATTGCTGGCAGGATTGTTTGTTTTCCTACATGAGTAGGTTTTGTACTAGCTACTACAGAAATCATTCAAGTTGCACAATTTGTATAGTAATCAAATAGGTATCTGTTCGATCATAACAAATGTTCTGTGCAAGACAGTGAGTCATGCCATGCCAAGACTGAAGTCTCTCAGCCATATTCAGTTTGAACAACTATTTGATCCATTCTGATACCACTTGTCTCGCTATTGGAATCAATGACCAGATTTGCCCCTTTATTTGGGAAATCATCCCTGAAATGCAATTAGCTTTTGTGGGTGGCAACTTATGGTCACTCCTGCTGAGACCCATCAATTAAAATTCTTGTTCAAAAGTTTGCAGAATGGACAACTGTAATTTATAGCAATATGAACAAATTGGCATAAGCATGCCTTGTTTGAGATGTTATAAAAAATTCGAGTATGAACAACTAGAATCCTTATATCTTGATGGCATTTGACCCTGCCAGATCTGTGCAGATAATTCATTGCCAAAATTCTTAAAGAATATTCCCTGTTAAACGAGTCAAGTTTATATGAAACAGTCTCCTAGTTGCTCTTTGATTAAATCATCAATGTTCAAGCTTGAATAACATTTCCACCTGGTTGTTGCATCGTTTCAAACAAGGCAATGGTAGCATAGGAAAATACATAACTAGATCGTTTAGCATTTTAAGTTCAAAACGCTGGTTATTTCTCATACTAAATCTATAAAGCTACTTCTTTCCTACACGTCAAAGCAACTCGAGGCAGCAATTTTCTCAGACTGAACTGAACCAATAAACAATGAATCAAATTGTTGCCGGTAGAACTCTAGCATGTCTCTAAGACCATTGCAGAGAGCTGATGTCCCCCCAAACCTATAAAGAAGAAAAATTTAATCATCCTCCACGCCGTAAAAAAACCCAAGTCACTAACTTTTCATGACCTAGTTTCTTTGTCTATATTCCGAACTACCCGGCATGATTTTCTAATTTTAAATTTCTAGATTGTCTCTAATTCCATGCTGTCTGTTATACCATAATCTTTATATAATTATTTTGAAGTTGCTTTGCTTATTTTAATTTGTTGCTGGAAAAGTTGCTTAGAAAATTTGAGATGTGCAAAGTAGTTGTAGGCCGAACGGTTGCCTTTGTTAGTTAGGGTTGCCGGTTTGCATGGAGGGTTATCTGACTGGTAGGGGGCCCACCACACAGACTGTCCTTAGTTAGTAGTTGCATGTTGAAACTCTGCGATGCCCTAAACTAACATACTTGAGAAGAACAACCCAAATTAGTGTGAATATAGATGGACTCAACTTATTTACATGTATGCCATCATGCGTTGAGTTAGGTTGGGAGCAGAGTTTGGGTAGATTTAATTTCCTAATTCTTACCTGTAAGCATTCTACAAACAGAATAGACTTAAGAGTTCTCTGCTTCATAAACTTGGCTCTGTGATTGATTCAATGAAATAATCCATGGGGCTTGTTTGAAAAAGAAAAGGATGTATAATTTAAATACAATAGCTCATTTGACTGAATTTCTCAAATAGGCCATTCTGTCCTGTTTTCTTACCTCTACTGGGAATGAGAGGAAATTTCTTGGAGGGGATATGGGCTTTTATTGGAGAAAAGGTAAAATTCCTTCTGAGGAGCAAAGAAAGAAAAAGCAAAAGCTAGGGTAGGACTGGCCCATCTAATGCAATACGAAGGACATTCTGAAATGGTACTCAATGATCAATATGTCTCTGTTAAAACCATTCAAATATGATATTCCAAAAATAAATTCCAACAAAATTGAAAAATTCAACTTCCCTCAAAAGGGTCTGCTATGTTACTCAAAGGCCAAACGATTACCTTTATACAGGACACCAGGAGAAAAGTTATTTGTAGGTTTTGCTTTTGCTACCAAATTTATCCTGAAAATATTGTGAAGCGGTCCAAGGTTAGTTAAAGCAGACGCTAGCTTTTGTTTCTCATTATCCAGCAACTAAAATGTATACAATGCTATTATCTCTCTCTCTCCCCCCCCCCCCAAATCTTTTTTAATAATTTATTATGAGGGAGAAGTTGCAGGAACCATGTACGGACAGACCAACAAATCTCCATGGCTGCATTGCAAATTGCACTGAAAGAATCAAAAACAGTGTCCAATTAGCAACAAATTATGAACCACTATTACACCATGAGGGGGCGAATCCAAATTTTCCTTGGCACAATTGTGGTAGTATTATGACTAAAATAGCAAACTTTGGCATCTCACTATTTTATTAGATATTAAAAAGGTATACAAAACTTTTGTTTTATCATTTAAACCAATTAAAACAATAAATCTTTTTAGTCTGAATAATAGTATTCATAGTATAATCATTCGACACTCAAAACAAATATGAATACATATAGTGATTTTTATTGACCCCAAAAGTATAACCCTTTCACCCCATGTACTGTGACAAAAAATTCATCCATGCCTAAAGACGGGGGGATGGCAGGCTCATCTGCTCACTTTCTAAGATTACACAAAAAGCTATTGCCATTTTGCAATTTGGTGAGCTACCATCCTTTTCTTTATAGAAGTTGAAGAGACCCATGTGCCTTCATTTTCATCCAAAATTGCATCATTTTGAGTGGTATTTCATTGTTTCCAATAACCATGGCCATTGTAGAAAATAAAATGAGAGAGAGAGAGATGATTGTGGGGGCAGGGGAAGGGAGGAAAGGGGGAAGAGTATCAGTTACAATCACACAAATCCTGAGAATGCGATGGGAGGTGGGACCCAGTAATTGGAATCTCCCTAACAACCTTCCTCCGTTGCTTTAAAAGGCAAATTGCTCCCCATCCTCCCCCAATCCCTCTTCTTCTCTTTTCTTCTCTTTTTCAGTTTGTTTCTCTCTTGCCCACCAAAAAAAGAAAGAAAAGAAATTTACAATATCCTCCATATAGAATACCAAAAACCCACAAACTCTCTCTCTCTCTTTCTCTCTCTCTCTACAAAAAGTTGCTTTTACTTTTGATTTTATGCTACCTTTTTAACCGCTATTTCTTTCTCTGTGAAATGTCCTTTTGATTTTGTCCTTGTCCCCTTCTGTATTTTTGTTCTTCATCAACCCTCTCTCTCCATCTCTCTCTCTCTCTCTCTCTCTCTCTCTCCCTGTGTAGGTCTTTCATCTCCATCTTCAACCAATTTTTGATGACACCCCACTAACTGGTTTCATTTCTGTATAACTGAGAAAGGTAAGAACAAATTTCACTCTGTTCCATCCTTATAATTATGGTCAAACAGTTTTTGTGGCTATTCTATTTATTGTTTCTTTGTACTTGTCTCTTATCCTGTTACAGACAGTGACACATTTATTGCGGAGAAGAAACATACGCGGAAAAATGTATGAAGCAGAGAGTGCTTGTTTTGATCCAAACACTTTACCAGAAGGAACAGCCAATGATGTCCAAATTTCTCCAAACACCACTTTGCTAATTCCCATTGAAGAACAGCAACTTGTTTACCAAGAAAATCCCAATTCCCATGGCCATGACCAAACTTCTCACCAACTTAATGTCTCTGCCATCTCTGCCTTGGATGCTGAACTTCAACAGCAACTTGAATTCAACACTGGTGATGTTAACTGCAACGCCACCCATTTGATGCAAGACCCAAATCAGATACTTTCTTTTGAAAATCAGCCGCAACCCACTTGGGAAAACCATGTCCAGCATGACATGAACCAAGAATTGGGTTTCACTCAGCAATACCCACATGACCAAACGGAACAGCAGCAACTGCCTGATGCTCCATACCCGCCAACCTCCGACCTTTTAAATCTCTTCCACTTACCCAGATGCTCTTCTTCATCTCTGATCCCCAACGCATTTGTTAATCCAAACCAAAAGTCCCCTTTGGGGCTTTTTGGTGATCTTCCGGTGGGTGGGGATAGCTCCTTTGGACCGACGATTTTGTATGACCCACTATGCCACTTAAACCTGCCCCCACAACCACCCTTGTTTAGGGATCTTTTCCAGTCACTCCCACATGGGTACAACTTGCATGGGTCTACTAAGACTGGGTCTATTTTTGGTGGGTCTGATCATGAGAGAGAGAGAAGGGATTTTGTGTATCAAGACGGAGATGAAAGGCAATTTGATAATGGGGTTTTGGAGTTCAGTAGAGAAATGGATTGTGTTGGTAAAGGTGGTGATGGTAAGTTTACTAAACACTTTGCTACTGAGAGACAAAGGAGACAGCAATTGAATGGTAAGTATAAGGCGCTGAGGGATTTGGTTCCTAATCCCACCAAGGTATTCTCTCTCTCTCTCATTCTCACAACAAAGTCTCGCAATTCAGGTCAAGCCTGAAAAAAAAAAGTTAATCAATCTAATGGTACACTGAATTTTTATTTTCCCATTGAGGGGTATGATTTGATTTATTTGGCATTGAGTCATGTACTGTAATGTGTTTTAATTTTTTTATGTTTTCTTCTGGAAAAAAAATTAAACCAGAGTGATAGAGCATCTGTGGTTGGAGATGCTATTAATTACATCAAAGAGCTTCTAAGAACAGTGAATGAACTCAAACTCCTGGTGGAGAAGAAGAGATGTTCCAGAGAGAGAATCAAGAGGCTCAAGACCGAAGATGAGGGCGATATAGAAAGTTCCAACATGAAACCTGTGGGTGACCCAGATCAGTCTTACAATAATTCCTTAAGAAGCTCATGGCTTCAGAGGAAATCTAAGGACACTGAGGTTGATGTCCGAATCATCCATGATGAAGTTACCATCAAACTAATTCAAAGAAAGAAGATCAACTGCTTGCTCATTGTGTCGCGGATTCTTGACCAGCTTCAGCTCGATCTTTGCCATGTTGCCGGCGGGCACATTGGAGATTACTACAGTTTCTTGTTCAACACAAAGGTGGGATTTGATTTAATCATTTTGTATTTCAATTTTACATCTAAACTTGGTACTATTCATATTGCAGATATGTGAAGGGTCTTCAGTTTATGCAAGTGCTATAGCTAACAAGCTGATCGAGGTTGTGGATGGACAATATGCAGCTGCTTTTCTGCCCACCAGCAGCCTTTAGGATTTAATGACAGTCAAAGTGAATAGCATCTCTCTCCTTTTTTTCTTTTTTTTAATAATTTTTATAGACACCTTTTATCGTGTAGTAGATATAGAAAGACCAAGTGGTAGTGTTTCAAGAAGTAAGGAGGCAATGCAATTTATGGAAACTTATTATCAAGTTATCTTATGGTATATATTTCTGTTTCTAGTGATTTATCACATATCTATATCTATATTATATATAAAAGTGTATTGACAGAATCTTTTTTATCAATAATGCCTTCATTAAAAAATTAAATTTCCTATCATTCTATCATTTATGTCATTAAAGTTCTTTTATTTTATGTACTTCTCCCTTGTTTATATATCATTTATGTGTGTGTTAGGATTTATATGTTATGGTTTCTATGCGAAAATTTCCCTTGAATACCATGTATAATACTCCACAAAAAATACTCCTAAGCAACCCTCCCCCCTTCTAATTTCTCAAGACAACTGTAGTTCAGAACTGAAAAGTAAAATTCTGCAACACTCAATGCAAGAACCAGAACACATTTACTCTGTCATTTTCCATTTGATATCAATTTAACATTTGAAATTTGCCTTTTAATTTCTTTTTTCTTTTAAACAGATTGTTAGTGTTTTGATGTTGTTCAATTTAAAGAGAATGCAAATTAAATATAAAATTAAGTATTTTATGAAGTACAAAATTCTCTTAACATTATAGTCCTCCTCTCACGTGTCAGCACACTCTAGGCATAACAAATTGAATGGTATTATTTTTTAAAATTATTTTATTTTTCGCAATTATTTTTACTCAAGAACACAACTATTAATTATTTCAGTGCAAGATATTCAAACTTGGTTATTTCTTTTAAAGAGCCGAGTTCAATTGATATAGAACATAAAGGACATTAAGGGAATTAAAATGATGTAAAGGGCACTGTGTAATTGAGGGGGCACTCGTTAACTCTAATTAGTTAGAGTTAGCTGAGATACTAATTGCTTAATGTATTGCAATCGGATCATAGTTTGAAGAAAAATCGGGTCGATTTGAATAAAATATTGTCTAAATAATTGAACTGTGGGTTTCAACCGTGAGTTTTCAGTAAACCACAATCTAATCATGGTTTAGTTCCAGTTTTTAAATAAAATGGGTTATTTGTATTCAATTGTCAAATAGGAAAAAATTTAAAATTTTAGGTAAAAGGATATTTAAGTTTATTAGAATATAAAACATTAAAAAAAATTCTACGACTCAAAATTTTTAAAAATCTCTCCAAATCTATCGACTTCTCCTCTTCTTCCCCATCTCTTGCCTTTGCTCTCTCTATCTCTCAAGTTGAACAATTAACTCAATTTATTATTTAATATGAATTTTAAGAGTGATTGTTTTATTAAAATTTCATTTTTAAATTTTTATTTGAAAATATGAAATTAATATTTATTTATTTTAAAAAATAATTTTATATATATATTTTTTATTATTAAAAATTAACAGTTCAATTACATTGACTAATAGTTGAGTCGGTTGAACTAAAATTTTGAAATTATGGATCGATGTATGGTATAGTTTTGATAACATTGGGCAAAATAAATATAATTGTGACTAAACTTTGGCAATTAAAGATGAAGATTGGTAGATTTAAAAAAAAAAAAAAAAAAAAAAAAAAAAAAAAAAAAAAACTAGCTTGGTATTATAGTCTCTTCGATCAAAATTTAACGTTTTCTCTCCTTTGAAAAAAGTTTTCTTAGATTTGCAATGATATAAGAGAATTAAAACGAGAGGCAAAATCAAATTTTTTGATTTATTATCTACAAAATCCCTTTTTAAATCGGAGTTTTTTTTTTTAAGATTGTCAAAAATCAACTTAAACTAGATTACCAATTAGGGTTCTCCATCAAAATCACTCAAAAATCATCTCGTTCTAAGAAAGAGCAAATCAAAGCAACACATGGATCATGCTACTGCAATTGATTAAGTTACACCATATTTGATGGAGTGTGGATAACTATTTTAGTGAATTAAATGGGACATGAAAAAAGTTAAGGAATTACAAACCCATATACCATTGTGCTTGTAATCATTGAATTGGAGCAAAAAGGGCATGTCTACAAGTTTCTCAATGGACTCAACAAGAGCTATCATGCATTTAAAACTTAAAAATCATAATGAGGAGATCATTCCCAGCGTATAATCTGATTATAACAGAAGGGTGGGTTGTGATGGCTTCTCAAAAGAATGTGGAAATGCTTGTCTGCCCTTATTGTAGCAAAAGGGGAACAACCAAAATATCAAAAGCAAGGATACGATGGGGGTTCAATGAATCAAGTGAAAATATGAACAAATATGGTAGAATTAGGGGGAATGGGCATCCAAAACTCTGTAAGGGAATAACAAGGCATAGCACAACATGGAATGTCTATGTGAAAGCTACATAATATCATCAACATCCTTGCCCAGCAAATGAGTCTCCTTAAATTACTATCATATTAATAATTTTTATATTAAAAATCATGCGATTCCCTTGCCTTTTAACTGTCCCAACCTTAGTTCGCTAAATTCTTCCTTCCCCTGCTTAGCATATCATACATTGACAGTTTTCTTCCTTATGTTATTTCCAAGCATTACAATCAGCAGTGAAAAGTGATGATTTTGATACTATTGGAGTACAATTGTTTAGGAAAGTTTAATTCAAAATATGTGAAAAGTTAGTTACTCCTTGCTTCACTTTTCTCAGTTCAAAATGCTGGAATGCTAAATACTTTACTAAACACTAGATTCAAGACCACACCATGGATTTTGGATTCAAGAGGAATGGACCATATTTTTTATCACTAAAATGCATTTGGGACATGCATTGCTGCTCAAATCTATTGCACACAATGACACAACAACTAAATGGCATGAGAGTTAGGATTACACACATAGGTTCAACTATAGTCACATTCACTTTTGAAATTATATAATGTTGTTCATGTACCAAGTTTCACATTCAACTTGTAAGTAAAGCCACCAAAACGAATCAACATTGTTTCATTTTGCTTGCTAATTGTTGTGTTATTTAACCCCTCTCAATGTGGACAATGATTATGTTGGCTAAGAAGAAGGAAAAAAAAATCCTCATATGAACATCTTTGTATCCAGCATTTGACCCAGACACAAAATTCCTTCATTATATGAGTAGCATTGCACATCAAAATCATAATCAGAATCATAATGGTCATAATTTTTCTTCTTCCCTTCCTCCCATAGATTCTAGATTCAAATCTATATATATATATATAAATTGCACACCAGAACACATCATAATTGGCAAACTCAAAACCTTGGAAATAGTACAACATGTATCAGGACTAGACATTAACTACCCTTGTACAATTTGTCCTAAGAGCCAAATTAAAAAGAAGTTCATTTCCTATAAATAGAAATAACACTTCTTCTCCGCTCCAAATTGTACCTTCAAATATATGGTACCCATATTCCCAAAAGGAGATGTATAAAAATCATTACTTTCTTTGGTGATTTTTCTAAAATTTTGGGAACTGCGTTTTTTTTTTTTATAACAAAATTTAAACTCTAAATTATGAAAATTAAAATAAAGAGATATGATTACTAAATTATTTCTTGGGGAACAGGGTATACCTCATACAAATAAAAGCACAAACATCCCAACTTGTTCCATCCTTTTGTCAATTAGGTTTGACATAATTTAATGTTAATATCAAAATTATAAGAAGAAAAAATGTGTCAAAATTTGCCTTAAGATCCTTTTATACCCCCACAATGGAAAGGAGTACCGGAAAGAATATTAGCACATACTGAATTGAATGTTGACTGAGCTTTATTTTTTGGAAAAAAAATATAAAAATACCCCGGAACTATGAACAAAATATAAAAAGGCTCTCAATTTCTTTTAAAAAATATATATAAAAACACCTATCAATTATGAAAAATTATAATTTTAATTTTTTCGTCTATATTCGATTAGTTTTTTCTATTAATTAATAAAGAAATACTAAATAATTAAATATTAAAAAACAACAAACTTATAGAAGAAAAAAAAGAAAAAGAAAAAGAAAAAAGTAAACTTTCTTCCCTCTTTCTCACATGGGAGAGGGAGAGAGTGAAGGACGATGAAATCAAAGAATTGAACGGTGCCAAGAAGACGAAAGCACCGTGGAAAAATTTCCAATCGCAAGTGGAATTCGAACGATGGCGACTGGCGGTCAAAGTGGCAATGATTTAGTGAATTGACCTCTCAATGGCAAACTCGAAGGGCAAAAATAATAAGATAAACAGCAGTTGGAATTGAAATTGGCGGTGATGATGAATTGAAGACGAAGGGCGACGAAATTGGGCAGAGCAGATGATTGGAGTCGAAGTCCAAAGGCAACGAAGAATACGACCGAAGACGATGAAGACTTGCGATTGAAGACGAAGGGCTATCAAATTGGAGAAACGCTCCAAATGGGTGTAAAAAATAAAATTTAAAACAATTAAATGGAAAAAAAAAAATTCATTTTTAATACCTAAACATCGAGTTTTCAAAACTCGTTATGTACTATTCACGTGAGACGGGTTTTCAAAACTCGATATTAGAAATGGATGAACAGTACTCCATATCGAGTTTTGAAAATCCGTCATTACATCATTCATGTGAATAGTAGTGTGCATGACGGGTTTTAAAAACCCGTCATGACAATGTTCACATGAACAGTACATGACGGGTTTTCAAAACCCGTCTTGTGTGCTTTAAAAGAGGAATTTTTTTCCTCAGAGTATCGTATTAATTTTCTTTTTCACCAAAAGCGTGCTTTTCTCATTGGAGAAATGCTCCAAATTGACGTGAAAAAGAAAATTTAAAACACTGGATGAAAAAAAAATTCATTTTTAGCATCCACACGTCGAGTTTTCAAAACTC
This sequence comes from Dillenia turbinata, assembly GCA_037126225.1. NCBI lineage: Eukaryota > Viridiplantae > Streptophyta > Magnoliopsida > Dilleniales > Dilleniaceae > Dillenia > Dillenia turbinata. Next base: position 7,011,955 of record JBAMMX010000022.1, on the reverse strand, counting down.
GTCATGTACTATTCAAGTGAACAGTGTAATTACAGGTTTTTAAAACCCGACATTAGGAATAGATGAACGGTACCCCATGTCGAGTTTTGAAGACCGGTCATTACACTATTCATATGAACAGTAATATGCATGGCAAGTTTTCAAAACCCGTCATATGTGCGCTAAAAAAGGAAGCTTTTTCCTCAGTGTCGTTTTAATTTTGTTATGACAAAAGCGTGCTTTTCTCATTGGAGAAATGCTCCAAATTGGCGTGAAAAAAAAATTAAAACAACACTGGATGAAGAAAAAATTTATTTCTAGCACTCACATGTTGAGTTTTCAAAACCTGTCATGCACTGTTCACGTGAATAGTGTAATAACGGATTTTCAAAACTTGACATTAGAAATGGATGAATAGTACCCCATATCGAGTTTTGAAAACCCGTCATGTATAAGCTAAAAGAAAATTTTTTTTGCTCAGAGTGTTGTTTTAAATTTTTTTTTTTTTATATGCCAAAAGCGTGCTTTTCTCATTAGAGAAATGCTCCAAATTGGCGTGAAAAAAAAAAAATTTAAAACATTAGATGAAAAAAAATTCCATTTTTAGCACCCATATGTCAAGTTTTGAAAACTCGTCATGCACTGTTCATATGAACAATGTCACGACGGGTTTTTAAAACTCGACATTAGGAATGGATGAACAATACCTGATGTGATCATCAAGGCTGCAAGAAATTTACAAGATTCAACTCAAGTTCCAGATTGGCCGGTCATAAAGGTTTGAGTTAAAAGGTTCAAAGAATCATGAATAACTTAATTCAGAGGGTTTTACAACAACAAATTAAAGTTCAAATGAATGAAAAATCAAAATGAGTCTTAATTATGCTCATACAAACCCAATTTGAAAAATAAAGGGTCCAAAACTAACCAAAACCGAGAGATGACGAAAATAAAGAAAAATGACAGCAAAACTTAATCAAAATAATTTGATTTATTTAGTTTTCTAATTTTTCTTTATAGTTTATATTTTAGTTTCCTATTTTTTTTAATTGTTTAGGATTTACTAAATTTTTACTTGTTAATTTAGTCATTACCTTTAACCTATAAATAGGTCATTACACATTATGTAAAATTCAACTTTTGATAACTTTGAGAGAATTAATAAAATTATGAGATTTCTTCACACAAGTTTTGTTCTTTTGAGAATTTCTGAACTTATTCAAAATAGAAATTTTGTTTAGTTCTTTGACTTATTAATCTAGGTTTCGAACCACCTAAATTATGACATAATTCATTCCATCTTTATATCAAGATTTTTGTTCTAGTGAGAAACGGATCTAAAGTCATATACCTTAGGTTCTTCCTCCTTTAGGGTAAGGGTTGAGGTCTTTAATTCCATCGGTTCAAATCATTTGTTGAAAAAATTCTTGGGCTATATTACTTGTTCGTGGGTTCTGGGTCTCTATACCCAACGGGTTCACATAAGTTTGTATCAAAACAATTTCGGGTTACCCTTCGAATTGTTCATACTTGTCTATAATTATTCATACTTATCTATAATTTTTTATCTTTTTTTGTTCTTATTTGTGTTTCGGTTTTAAGATTATCTCCAATTTCAATCTATCACAAAAAACAAAATTTTTCGTTCATGGGTTTAATTTATTTATTTTTTGTATCTTTCATCATTGATTTTTTTCTCATGCTACCGTAGTTCAAAAAAAAGGGCTGTGAAAAAAAAATTGATTAAAAAAAAAAGGCAGTTTCCAATTTTTTTTCTTTCCTTTTGTTATTTTTTCTTTATTTCTTATCTTTCCTTATTTGTTCACCTTCTTTATTTTCTTTCTTTATTTACCTCTTTTATTTATTCCATTCCATATTTGTTTCTTTCTTAATTTGGAATTTTTCCAAATTTGCGATTTTCCTTATTTCTCACTTATTTTCCTTCTTTATTTTCTTTGTTATTCTTTTTTTGAATTTCACAAGATAATTATTTTTGAATTAAATTCAAAGAGTTGTTAGTTCATTAAAATGGTAAGAGACATGTTCGATGGATTGAATTTATTGAGACTTTTTCCAAGTAAAATACGGTTGCGGATGTACTTTCACACATGTGATGATTTGGGGACAAATCGTTGTCTAGAAAAGGGGAATGATGTGATCATCAAGGTTGCAAGAAATTCACAAGATTCGACTCAAGTTCCAGATTGGCCTATCATAAAGGTTCGAGTTAAAAGGTTCAAAAAATTACTGAATAACTTAATTCAGAGGGTTTTACAATGAGAAATTGACGTTCAAATAAATAAAGAACCAAAATGAGGCTTAATTATGCTCATACAAGCTCAATTGGAAGAATAAATGGCCCAAAACTATGCAAAACCAATAGAGGACGAAAATAAAGAAAAATAACAGCAAAACTTGATCAAAATAGTTTGGTTTATTTAGTTTCCTAATTTTTCTTTATAGTTTATATTTTAGTTTCTTATTTTTTTGTAATTGTTTAGGAGTTACTAAATTTTTAGTTGCTAATTTAGTCATTGTCTTTAACCTATAAATAGGTCATCACACATTGTGTAAAATACAACTTTTGACAATTTTGAGAGAATTAATAAAATTGTGAAATTTTTTTACACAAGTCTTATTCTTCTGAGAACTTCTGAACTTATTCAAAATAGAAATCTTGTTTAGTTCTTTGGCTTATCAATTTAGGTTTCGAACCACCTAGATTGTGGCGTCATTCATTCCATCTTTATATCAAGATTTTTGTTCTAGTGAAAAACGGGTCTAAGGTCATATATCTTAGGTTCTTCCTCCTTTAAGGCAAAGGTTGATGTCTTTAATTCCATCGGTTCAAATCATTTGTTGGGAAAATTCTTGGGCTATATTACTTGTTCGTGGGTTCTAGGGTTTCTACACCCAACGGGTTCACATCAGTTAGTATCAGAACAATTTCGGGTTACCCTTCGAATTGTTCATATTTGTCTATAATTGTTCATACTTGTCTATAATTTTTCATTTTTTTTTATTCTTATTTGTGTTTCGGTTTTAAGATTATCTCCAATTTCAATTTATCACAAAGATCAAAATTTTTCATTCATGAGTTTAATTTATTTATTTTTTTTGTATCTTTCATCCTTGATTTTTTTCTCATGCTACTGTAGTTCAAAAACAAAAAAAAGGGCTGTGAAAAAAAAATTGATTAAAAAAAAAGACAACTTCCAATTTTTTTTCTTTCTTTTTGTTGTTTCTTCTTTATTTCTTCTCTTTTATTATTTGTTTACCTACCTTATTTTCTTTCTTTATTCACATTTCTTATTTATTCCATTCCATATTTGTTTCTTTTTTAATTTGAAATTTTTCTAAATCTGTGACTTTCCTTATTTCTCACTTATTTTCATTCTTTATTTTCTTTGTTATTCTTTTTTTGAATTTCACAAGATAATTATTTTTGAATTAAATTCAAAGAGTTGTTAGTTCATTAAAATGGTAAGAGACATGTTCGATGGATTGAATTCATTTAGACTTTTTTCAAGCAAAATACGGTTGCGGATGCACTTTCACACATGTGATAATTTAGGGACAAATCGTTGTCAAGAAGGGCGGAATGATGTGATCATCAAGGCTGCAAGAAATTCACAAGATTCAATTCAAGTTCCAGATGGGACGGTCATAAAGGTTCGAGTTAAAAGGTTCAAAAAATTACTGAATAATTTAATTCAGAGGGTTTTACAATAAGAAATTGGAGTTCAAATGAATGAAGAACCAAAATGAGTCTTAATTATGCTCATACAATCTCAATTTGAAGAATAAAGGGTTCAAAACTACTCAAGATCAAGGGAGGACGAAAATAAAGAAAAATAACATCAAAACTTGGTCAAAATAGTTTGGTTTATTTGATTTTTTAATTCTTCTTTATAGTTTATATTTTAGTTTCCTATTTTTTTTAATTGTTTAGGAGTTACTAAATTTTAGTTGCTAATTTAGTCATTACCTTTAGCCTATAAATAGACCATTACACATTGTGTAAAATACAACTTTTGACAACTTTGAGAGAATTAATAAAATTGTGAGATTTCTTCACACAAATCTTATTCTTTTGAGAACTTTTGAACTTATTCAAGATAAAAGTCTTGTTTAATACTTTGACTTATCAATCTAGGTTTCGAACCACCTAGATTGTGGCGTCATTCATTCTATCTTTATACCAAGGTTTTTGTTCTAGTGAGAAATAGGTCTAAGGTCATATACATTAGATTCTTACTCCTTTAGGGTAAGGGTTGAGATCTTTAATTCCATCGGTTCAAATCATTTGTTGGGAAAATTCTTGGGCTATATTACTTGTTCATGGGTTCTAGAGTTTCTATACTCATTGGGTTCACATCAGTACCTCATGTCGAGTTTTGAAAACTCGTCATTACACTGTTTATGTGAACAGTACTGTGCATGGCGAGTTTTCAAAACCGTCACGTGTGTGCTAAAAGAGGAATTTTTTTCCTCAGTGTTGTTTTGTTTTTATTTTTATTTTTTTACGTCAAAAGCGTGCTTTTCTCATTAGAGAAATGTTCCAAATTTAAAACAACACTGGATGAAAAAAAATCAATTTTTAACACTCACATGTTGAGTTTTTAAAACTCGTCATGCACTGTTCACGTGAACAGTATAACGATGAGTTTTCAAAACTCGACATTAGGAATAGATGAATAATACCTTATATCGAGTTTTAAAAACCCGTCATTACACTGTTCATGTAAACAATAATATATATGATGTGTTTTGAAAATCTGTCATGACACTATTCATCTGAACAATGCTAAAAGAGAAATTTTTTTCCTCAAAGCATCGTTTTAACTTTCTTTTTTTTTTTTTTTTTACCAAAAGCATGCTTTTTTTATTGGAAAAATACTCTAAATTGGCGTAAAAAAAAATTTTAAAACAACACTGGATGAAAAAAAATTTTATTTTTAGCATCCACATGTCGAATTTTCAAAATTCGTTATTCACTGTTCACGTAAATAGCATTTCAAAACACAATATTAAGAATAAATGAATAGTACCCTATATTAAGTTTTGAAAATCCATTGTCATATTGTTCTCATGAATAATAACACGGGTTATGAAAATTCGCCGTATGCGCGCTAAGAGGAATTTTTTTATTTTTTTATTTTTTCACGCAAGAGCGTGCTTTTCTCATGAAATTAAGCGGAACAGACGGTTAGATTCAAAATTCGACGGTGATGGAATTGCAGGCAACGACTAAAATAGGAAGGATGAAGAAGATGTAATGGCGGAGAAATTGAATAGCGGCGGAGAAACAACAGTGGCGAATGGCGATCGAAATTGAAATAGAGGCGATTGAAGAGCAGATGGCTTTGTGTGCTTCCTTCCCAACCTCAATCACCTGCATGAGTTCTCTTTCTCCTATGTACGGGTACGAGTGATTGATTTTGAAAATTGTTGATCGCCTTTTTTCTCCTTTGTTAATGTAATCATCAGTTTCATGTCTTGGTTTCAATTTTGTTCTCTAAGATGATGCCGGCAGGTAAGCAGTTCTTAAATTAGGGATGGAGCCGCCAAAAACTAGAGAAGCAGAGTATAAGTAACTTCATTGCTATTCACATCATTTTCATTCAAGAAAAAATTTCAAGTTATTTAACACGAGAGAGAGAGAGAGATTAATTTCAAATAAAGCTAAAAAATTCAGCCCTAAATTGATTGGTTGTGATAGAAATGAGGGATTTTAGGGTTAATTGATGAAAATGTTACAAAGATGAGTCGCCTTAGATAGCTGTCCAATTTCATCTTCAGTTCCCTTAGATTGCTCTGTTCAGCACCATTTTTGCAGTCATAAACAAGCTCAAGACTCTAAATTCCATGAAATTGAACTTCAATTTTGAGAAAGCCAATCTCATCATCAAACGTCAATAGGGTCATGGTGGGGAAGAGATTTACAGCAACAGATGTTGAAATTGAAGATGGATACGCATTCATGATGATGCTGTGATGGTTTTAGAATGACTATTTGAAGGATTTAGCCAAGGAAGGAGATTTTGGAGAGAGAGAGAGAGAGAGAGAGAGAGAGAGAGAGAGGAAGAATGGATGAAGAGAATGTCGAGCATTCTGTTGTCACAGGGAGAATGGAGGAAAAGAGCATAGACTATAGAGGCATCGTGTTGCCAAGGGAGGAAGAGAGAGAGAAAAAAAAATTGCAAAAAAAAAGTAAATTATTCTAAAATTAATTTAATAATTAATAAAAAATAAATAAATTATTTTTTATCATAGTCACATGATACACACATGAACTTAACGGCAAATCTTAACAGATCCTCAATGTATCGACTAGGCTGTTATATGGATTGAGTCGAGTTCGAGTTGTTCGTGAGTCGTTCGTTCAACGATTTGACTCAATTTGAGTTCGAGTCGAGTTCGTCATATATCGAGTCGAGTTTGAATAGTATAATTTTAAACTCGAAAACTCGATAAATAGTTCAATTACGTATATAAATATATATTATATATATTTATATACAATTATAATATAAAAAATAAAGTAAAATAAAATATATTAATATATTATATAATAATCGAATTTTCGAATCGAGTTCGAGTTCTCGTTATATACTATTTATCAAATTTGAGTCGAATAAAAAAAATCGAGTTCGAGTATAGGGATACTCGGCATTGACTCGTCTCGAATACACCTCTAGTATCAACTAAAATTGTACGTTTCTCATGGCTTATGGGAGGTTTATATATATATATTATTTTTTTAAAATTTAGATGGCTTTTTGTAGTTTGTTGACAGTTTAGGGGGCTTTTTTTTTTCTTTTAATCTTCTCTACCAAATTCTTTTTGAGGTCATGTAACACTCAGAGCAATACATCTAATCAATGTAACACTTAGTCTTTTGTACAAAATAAAACCTCATGTGAACTTTTATTCAATAAAAAAACCATTTTATACCCCTTTAAAATTTTTTGGATATCTTTTTTATGTATCCATGTTCCAGGCCACACATGAAAAGAATTTAGAGTCAAGAAATTTGTGTTTCTTGGCTATCCTATTAAACCAAGGGGGTACAAACATTGTGACATGTAATCCAAAGTCATAACAGTATACGAATATGCACAACTTCGTGAGTCTATCTTCCCCTTTGACAAAACCAGCCATTATAGTCATCCCACTTCAAACATGAACCGTGGTCTTGTTGTTCCTATCATTGCTGAACATTTCCTTGATTCCACACCAACAAGCAATGAGTTTAACAACCAAAATTCAATAACCACAATCACAACTTTGTAGTCAAACAACAAACCAAAATACTGATTCAACTAATCCTCAAAATACTCCAAAAATCAGGGGAAGTATTGGGACCCATAAACTTCAGGCCTACTTGTAAGACTATCGACAACCGAACTACATTCTCAACAAGTCAATGATATGTAACATAGACTTCTACAACTCACCCCATTGAAAACTATATGTTTTACTCTAAACTTTCACCTAATTACAATCATAACTAATCTAAAACCACCGACCTATTCTCAAGCTAATAAATATCTTTATTCAAAAAAACATTGATGATGAATTCAGGGAACGTTTGGTTCACATTTGGGAATAGGAACCAAAATGAAATATCTTAAGAATCGGAATCGAAATCGAAATCTAATACTTTTTGTTTGGTTCAAATTTTGAAATGGATATGATTATCATGATTGATATTTGGTTTGTATATCTTTTGAAATGAAAATCATATAATTGTTAATTTTATTCCTAATAAAAAGTACTTTTATGATTTAAAATGGTTTTTTTTTTTTTTTTTTTTTTTTTTTTTTTTTTTTTTTTATAATTAAGGACCTTTATGGTAAAAAATATTTGAAAAAAATGGGTTATTTATGATAAAAAATGTAGAACTCAAGAAGTCGGACGAGTCGGCCGGTGGAAAGAACAAGGAGAAGACAGAAGCTTGAGCTAAGGTAATGGAGAACTCGATGAATGGATGGAAAAGTCATAGGAGAGCGGCGATTGTTATATGGTGGAGGTTGGATAGCAAACAACGAACGGAATGAAATAAAACAGAGGTGTAGTTGGCGATTCCAGTGGCGACTGGCAAATGCTAAGACGACCAGAGGTGATAAGGAAAAAAAAATTAAGGTTATAACAAAGGCATTGTCGAAGAAGGAGGCGAGGGCAAAAATTGAACATTTTTTTCATAGATTTCACGCATGGGTTTCCACCAAAACCCAATATTTTATTTGAATTTCATAAAACTCATATCTTAACGGTTTCATTTCCATAGCTTTATTCTAATTTCATTAATTTAAACAACTCATATGGGTTTCATTCTCATTCCTGATTCTCATACCCTTTAACCAAACAACCCTCAAGGCATTAGAAGGTAACAAAGTCTGGAAACTAGTTAATTTACTAGTGAACAAGAGAACCATAGGATACAAATGGCTATACAAATAAAATGCAAGACAGATGAAACTATAGAAAGGTATAAAACTAGGTTGGTAGTCAAAGGCAACCCACAAAAACAAGGGTTTGATTACAAAGAGACATTCAATCTATCAGTGAAACAAACTACTATTATAATATTTTGCCACAATGAAATGTAGAAATTACAACAACTAGACATAAAAAATGCATATCTGAGTGGTGATATGGAAGAAGAAGTCTCTCAACATAAACATTGGTGTTAGAGCCAGGACATTGTGCCCTCTTTTGAATTCTCTAGCTTTCTAAACTATTTAGCCTCATAATTTTGCAAATAATACTAAGGTCCAGAGAATGTTCTAAGCCCTCGTGTGTAGATAATAAATTGTTTATAGATATTTGAGTATTTTTCTAAAATTATGTCTTTACCTAGGTTTTCCCCATTTCATCCATTTCCATTCCTGGAAGAACCTTAAGTGTTCACTCTGCTTACCAATATGAGTAATATCCCGACGAGGCTGCCCATCAAGACTAATACCTTTTGAATCCTTGTCCTATATACCAAAACCCTAAAATGATCTCCAAAAAATTACCAAAATCTTTTTTCAGACAACTAAAAATAGTAAAAGAACCTACTTTTCTTACCAGTTATATGTCCCCTTTGGACCCGGCCTAAATTTTTCATTACCCTACCTTTCAAGTTCTTACTTGATTCCACTGCCAATAGAGATAGCCGCCCTGGCATGAAGCCCGACTATTACAAACTAGCTTTTGATGAACTATAGAACTTACAAAACCAAGGACTCAATGAATCCACAACTTCTCTATGGCCATGTCAAGCATTCTATGTCAACAAGTGGTTTGAACAAGTTAGAGGTAAGTTTCGTCTGGTAATTAACTACCAACTTTTGAATCAATTCCTTTTAGATGATAAATTCCTCTTGTCAAGAAAAGAAGCATTCTTTTACTATCTCCACTATGACACCATTTTTAGCATATTTGATCTCGAAGTAAGTTTCTAGCAATTTAGTGTTTTCCTTGGAGACACACCTAAAACAACTTTCTGTATTCCCGACCATCGTTACCAATGGAAAGTTATGCCCTTTAGTTTAAAAACTGCTCCATCAAAATTCTAAAAGGCTATGATAAAGATTTATGAGCCTCCGATTCCATACATTATCATCTATATTGATAGCTTACTTTTGTTCTCAAAAACACCTGAACACCATGCTAAACTCTTTTAGAAGTTCCATGATCTTACACTTTAATATGGTATAATGCTCTAAGAAATGGAAGAGAAAATTGACTCTCTTAATATAAAGATACGAGAGAGTTGCTTTTAGCTTCAACCACATATAGTAGTTCTACTAAAAAATTTTCCAGATAAACTCATGTCAAAAACCCAAATCCAATAGTTCCTTGACATTGTGATACGAGAGAGTTGCTTTTAGCTTCAACCACATATAGTAGTTCTACTAAAAAATTTTCCAGATAAACTCATGTCAAAAACCCAAATCCAATAGTTCCTTGACATTGTGAATTGCATTGCCTCATTTATTGACAAAGTAACCAGATATATAGATTCTCTTTCCTCATAGCTTAAAAAATTAGCAGCCCCTAGGTCTTAGCCAAAATGCTACCACCCTATAAAATCTATGGTTTTGATTGCAGAATTCATAAAATAGATGCCAATAACCATTATTTGAGTGCCATTTTGATAGAAAAAAACATTTAATAAGGTTAAAGATATATGTGAGGTACAAGAGTGGATCCTTCACTCCTGCTATCATCAATTATCACTCCATGGACAAACAAATCCTTATAGTCAATTAAAAGATTAAAAAATTTTAGTTCCACCTGTTATCATATGAGTTCCAAAGTTGAGATGGATGTGTTTTCCTTCCTTGCGGCATCTAAATTCTAACGGAAAGATCTTCCTTGGCCACAACTCCCCTGCCTTGCTCAGTGGTTCTCAAGGTACAAAGTTATGATGAGACATGCCAAAAGTTTTGAAAATACCATTGCACATCTTCTCAACTGCGCACCCTGAAACAATTCCACTCAATAGCCTTATGTGATGTATTTTTGCTATTCAACCATTTCTTCTACACCTGCATACTGATCTTCATTCCCAAATTTTGATTGTTATCTTCAAAATAGACAAACACATGAACTGATAGACTTTCTTAAAACTTATCAATCTAAATATGACATATATAATGACCCATCCTTGGTCTTCCATTTATTCCTGTTTGACCATATCTCACTATCCTTAAAAGCCATGACAAACTTATTTGGCATTTCCATAAAGAAGGAAGCATCTTTGTCTACAATCTACTCCAAACAAGAAATATTGGCCTACTAGTCAATACTAAAATTCTTTCGGTATACAAACTATCAACACTTTTTGAGAATAAGAAAGTGATCCTTGCTCCATAAAAATGCTTAATCTCCTTAGCAAACTCAGAATTCTAGAGACATTGCCAACCTAGCGTCAAGCTCAACATGGATCCTCTCCGAAAACACTACTAATTCTTAATATGCATAATGAAGTCGAACATGGTATCGAACTCCAAGATAGATCCCCCTTTGAATTGTTGCATTTGCATCTCCACTATCTTAGTACTTTTCATACGTGTACTATCAATCACATACTTGAAGATTGTTTACCTCTCTCATACGTAATTTAATGCTAAATCCTAGGGCTAATGTTGAACTCTATCCCCTCAATTTTAGAACAAAGTTGAATAAGTTTTGGCACATTTCCAAAACATTTTTACTCTGCTTTGTATTAATCTAGATCCTTACAATAAGTTATGGTTAAGCCTAATAGTTCACAACCCAAAAGTTTTAATTCAAATGACTCAGCCAAATTTGGTTTTCCTCCAATCCGCTCTAACATGACTTGTTACTCAATTTAATATTTTATTAGGTTTTCACTTTGAAACCCTTAATCTTTATCAAAAACACTGAAAAGGCAGGCTTCCTCCCTACCAACATGGCCACACTGAGAGAGAGAGAGAGAAAGATAAATTAACAACATCAGATCGTTGATGATCACCTTACCCTGCATCGCTACCTACCCACACAGCCATAGCGACCCCACCCTTCATCACTTTCCCACCCATACAGCTACATTGAGATCGAGGGGGGAGAGGGAGAGAAAGAAAGAGAGAGAGAGAAATTGACAATGAGAGATCATCGATGATCATCCTACCTTTCATCCCTTCTCAACCCACACAACCACAGTTACCCCACCCTTCATTCCTTCCCCACCTGTACAACCATAACAAAAGAGAGGGAGAGAGAGAGAGAGAGAGAGAGAGAGAGAGGGAGGGAAAAGACAAATTGACAACGACAAATAATCGACAATCACCCTACCCTTCATCCCTTCCCCCACCCACATAGTCACGGTGCAACCCCTAAATTGTATGACCTATGCTGGGCCCCTAGTAAGGACTTAGCTAGACCAAGGAGTTGGGGCTACTTGGTGAATAAGAGGAAGTATAGGACTTATGACTTGGGCATTGCGAAGCTTTGAGAGGCTATGTGATAAGCAAAGACTAATTTGGAGGTTGGCTCGAGTGAAAAGAGTTCAAATGACTTAATAATTACTTGGTGGAAATTTGGGGCAGGGCATAAATTTACAAGAAGCGTTTAGCAGAAGGGTTATTTGAGATAAAGTGCTTCGAGCTAGTGAAAAATTTTAGGAAATTGCTTGAGGAAGTGAAATTTGGTTTGGAGATTGTTGCGCGGAGAAATTGAAGTGACCTAGTGGGATGCAACACTAGCATTATCCGAGGAAGCACTAAGCCATATGTAGGATCTAGTGAAAGATCAAAGCCAGGATGAGGGAGGAGTCTTAGAAGTGCACATCTAAGATGAGTCAAGGAGTTTGGCACCATTCAAAGACATCTAGAAATAGGGATGAGATTTGAATTGACTCTCTTGTTAAATTAGGAGTCTTATCATGCATTCTTGATAATACTTATCACACCTAAGGCAGCTAGGGTTGCTAACTGTAGAATGCTCAATAAATAGAGAGCATTGCTCATAGGGTTGAGCATGCATTAGGGAGAGATCAAGATTGCTCATAGGGTTGAGCATTGTGAGATTTAGATTGTTAGGAGGAATTCTAGGTGGGCTAGACTTCTCAAGTAGACTCCTTGTAGGTCAAAGGTTGGTTTTAAGGGAAGCTTGTAAGTCTATCTGAGCAATCATCTTTTGTAACTTCATGAGTGAGATAAAAAGGTTAGGAAAGGGTTTCTGGTAATCTTACCCGTGTGTTTCTTGCTTTCTTTACCTTTGTGCCTGAGAGAGTGTGAGAGGAGTGAGCGGGTGAGCGTGTGCTAAGACTGGAGCAGGGGCAGTGGCTTGTATCACTGAGTGAAAAATTTTAGGAATGATTTTAGCCTCATGATAGTTGGTATTTGAGCTATTTTCAAGGATCAATGGATACTCGTGATACATTATCTCAGGAGAAGAAGCTCTAGGACTCCCAAAGAGCCCTCTAGAAGTGCCTTTGTTCAGTTGAATGGATCAATTGGTCACTAAAAGTTTTAAATCTCAAAACTTTGGTAGAAATTTTGGGTTCTAGGGTTTGAGCTATAGCTTCTTCATCCATAAGCCCTTATGACTCCATTAATGATATAGAGTAAGAGGCTCTCAGGAAGATGGAAGAGGAGGTCACCATCTTGAGAAAAGCATTAAAGGCTATGACACTAGACAACGTAGAGACAACAGCCTTACATATGAAAGTTCCCAAGCCAAAGACTTTCAAAGGGGCCAAGATCTGCAAAAGAGTTAGAGAACTTCCTATGGGACATGGAGCAGTACTTCAGGGTTGCACACATCCCTGAAAACTGGCTAGTAATGGTGGCTGCAATGTACTTGGTCGGGGATGCCTTGCTATGGTGGAGAACCCAAATCCAAGAGGATCTTCAAGCAAGCAAAACATAGATCTCTTCCTGGTTGGCTTTGAAAAAAGAATCGAGGACCAATTCCTTCCTTGCAACACGGGATGGGTTGCAAGGGAAAACTTGAAGAAACTTAAGCACACAAGCACAGTCCATGACTATGTGAAAGAGTTCAGCTTGATGATACTCGATATCCAAAATATAATGGAGGAAGACAAGCTTTTTAACTTTATATTTGGATTGCAGCCACAGGCTTAGCCAGAGTTATGGAGACAAGGCATGAGAGATCTTATCTCTGCCATTGCTACTGTAGATGGCTTGGTTGATTTAAAGATATCTAGTGCAACTTCTAACCCGAGTCAAAAGTCTAAAGATAAGGGGAAGGACAAGAAGGATAGCAAGAAGGACCCCGTAAGATATCAAGCCAGGTGCAAGCCAAAGGGAGGATGTTTTATATACAATGGACCTCATCTCACAAGGGAACGTCCCAAGCAAGAGAAACTCTCAGTTTCGAAAGCCAAGAACCAAGGGTAGAGCATAGAGCCAAAGGATCCCGTAAGGGTGGATGGTGAATGTCATGAGAGCCGGGGTCTTTACACCTCTCATGTATGTATAGATAAGAGCAAATGATCAGGAGGTACTGGCTATGCGTAATTTTGTGGCTAAGCGGGTCGTGGAGAGGCTAGGGCTTAATCCAAGTAAAAGCCCTAGTTGCCTGAAGACAGTGAACTAAGATGTGAGACCAATGCATGGGCTAGCCAAGGGGGTTAGTCTGGTTGTGGGAGCATGGCATGGGCGGTGTGACTTCGTGGCCGTACATTTAGATGATTTTGATGTTGTCTTGGGGATGGAGTTTCTTGTGTAGGCAAAGATGATGCCTACACCACAGTTCAAGGGCTTGGTTATCATAGAAGAGAGACAACCATGTTTTGTTCCAGTGGTGGAGCCTTCAAGACAAGAAGAAGGAGCATCTCTTATGCTGATTTCAGCACTACAATTTAAGCAGGGCCTTAAGAAAGGGTAGCACAAGTACCGAGCCGCAATTATGGAGGCCATAATGGAGCACAAGACTGGGAGTCTACACCCGAGGGTGACTGAAGTACTGCAGGAGTTTTCAGATGTGTTTTTAAGGAATTATCTAGGAGATTGCCCCCACATCGAGTCAAAGATCACAGGATAGAGTTACTGTCGTATGCTAGGGCCCCTACTCAAGCACCCTATCGGATGACCCCTTTGGAGTTGGAGGAACTCAAGTAGCATTTGAGCGAGTTATTGGATGTAAGCTATAGCCAACCCTTAAAGGCTCTTTTTGGTGCCTCGGTACTGTTCCAAAAGAAGAAAAATGGCTTATTAAGGATGTGTGTAGATTATAGGGCACTCAACAAGGTCACCGTGAAGAACAAGTACCCTATACCTATGGTGGCGAACTTGTTTGATAGTCTTATAGGGTTAAGATACCTCATAAAACTAGATCTAAGGTCAGGATATTGGCAAGAAAGGATTGCTGAAGGGGACGAGCCAACGACAGCTTGCGTGACAAGGTATGGCTCATACAAATTCTTGGCCATGCCTTTTGGTTTGACTAACATACCAGCAACCTTTTGTAACATGATTACAGACGTGTTCCATGAGTGCATGGACAAGTTTGTGGTTGTGTACCTAGATAACATAGTAATTTACAGCGAAATCTTTGAAGAGCACTTGAAACATTTAAGGGAGGTGTTGTGAAGGCTTAGGGAAAAATTAGCTCTATGCTAACGCGGAGAAATGTGTTTTTGGGCAGACCAAAATCAAGTTCATTGGACATATCATTTGCCAAGGCCAAGGGCACAAGGATTCACAAAAAGTCAAGGCCATTTTGGAGTAGCAAGCACTAGGCAAGGTAGTTGAATTGTGGTCCTTTCTAGGATTAGCTAACTACTACTGAAAGTTCATCAAGGGCTACTCAAAGAAAGTTGCACCTTTGACGGATTTTCTCAAGAAGGATGGTCCATGGGATTGGACTGACTACTGCTAGGAGGCATTTGACAGCTTGAAGGAGGCCATGGCCTCCAAGTCGGTGCTAAAGTTATTGAATTTCACTCTTCCATTCGAAATGCATATGGATGCTTTAGATCGAGTCATACGAGGAGTGCTAGTTCAGGAGGGATATCTAGTGGCTTTTGAAGTCAAAAGCTTAATGAGACTGAACGGAGATACTCAGCCCATGAGAAAGAGATGACCATAGTCTTGCATTTCCTATGTGCATGGAGACACTACTTGTTTGGAGCATTGTTCATTGTCCAGATAGATAATGTTGCTAACACCTACTTTGCATCCTAGAAGAAGCTATCCCCTAAACAAGCCAGATGGTAGGAGTTTCTGGCCAATTTGACTTTCAATGGGAGTATAGGCTAGATTAACACAACCAGGTTGTAGATGCACTGAGTTGCAAACAAAAGGAGTACGTGTTCATGGCCTTGACATATGTAGATGCTAAGTTCATGTGGGAACTTAGAGAGGAGATCCAGGGGATGAGTACTATCAGGGCTTGAGAAAGAAAGTGGAAGGGGCCACATCCGGCCTTTATTGGCCAGAGGATGGTCTATTCTATGCCAAGGGGAAAAGACTCTATGCTGAGTGGTGGAGGCTTGCGCTAGGCGCTTCTCGAAGAGACTCATGATTCCAAATGGGCAAGACACCTAGATATGGAGCGTACCTATGCTCTCCTTGCTCGTTCATACTTTTAACCGAAGATGGAACAAGATGTAGAAGCTTATGCGAAGTCTTGCTTGATGTGCCAACGAGACAAGACTGAGAGGCATGTAGAGATGGGACTTCTACAACCCTTACCCATTTTGGATAGACTATGGCAAAGCACTAGCATGGACTTCATCACGGGCTTACCTAAAGTCCAGGGGTTAGGGATAGTGTTTGTGGTGGTAGACAAGTTCTCAAAGTATGTTACATTCATGGATGACACACCTAGTTGTCTCGTAGAGAAAGCTGCTAGCATTTTCTTTAAGAATGTGGTCAAGCATTGGGGCATTCCTGAAAACATTGTGAGTGATAGGAACGTGCGATTCACATACAAATTTTGGACCAATGTGATCTTATTGTTAGGGCCAGAATTGAAGTTTTTTTATAGCCTATCACCCACAAACCAATGGGCAGATCAAGAGGGTTAATGCTGCTTTAGAGCAATACCTAAGGCACTATGTCAGTGCGAGCCAAAGTAATTGAGTAGAATTGCTAAAAATAGTCTAGTTTGTCTACAATCCATATCCTAGTACAAGCACAGGGAAGAGTCCATTTGAGCTAATGCTCAGATTTCAATCTATGATGACACCATAGGAAGCAGGATTGGCAAAAGAATACACTCAAAGAGGAGGCTAGGGATAGTCTTCCAAAGGCTACACAGAGGATGTAAAAGTATGCTAATTGCAAAAGGAGAACGAGGGAGTTCAAGGTAGGAGATGCCTTATGAGAGGAAAGGTCTATGGTGAAGAGGGCTTCGTATATAGTTAGATAAGAGTTTAACAAGGAGGTGGAACAGATCTTAGACCATAGGATAATCAGGTATGGGCAAAGCAACCGAACATGGGAGTATTTGGTGGCTTGGAAGGGCAACCCATTGAGGAGGCAACTTGGGAAAAGGATAAGGCACCATGGTAGTTTGAGGAGCAGATCAAACACTACTTGTCGATACATCCAGTAGGGGCATTGGACTTTTCTGGTGGGGAGGAATGTAACCCCCTAGAGTGCATGGCTTGTGCCGGGACCCTAGCAGCACTAGACCAGACCAAGGAACAAGGGTTACTTGGTGAATAAGAGGACTTTTGACTTAGGCACTGTGAATTCTTGGGAGGTGGCATGATAAGCAAGGACTGAGCTGGAGATTGGCTCAGGCGAAACGAGTGCAGATGACCTGATAAGTGCTCAGTGGAAATTTTGGTCTGGGTACAAAATTTGTAAGACGTGTCAAGTAGAAGGGTTCTTTCAAATAAAGTGATTTGAGCAATTGAAAGATCTCAAGAAACTGCTCAAGGAAACAAAATTTAGCTTGGAGATAGAAGCTTTGCTAGGAAAACTTGAAGTAACCAAATGGGACACGACACTAGCATTATCTGGGGAAGCGCTGAGCCAGATGTTGGATTTGGTGAAAGATCAAAGCCAGGATGAGGAAGGAGTCTTAGAATTGCATGTCTAATATGAGTCAAGGAGTTTGACCTTTCATTCTTGGTACTACTTATCATACCTAAGGCAGCTAGTGTTGTTATCTGTAGAATACTTTATAAATAGAGACCATTGCTTATAGGATTGAGCATGCACTGGGGAGAGATCAAGATTGCTCATAGGGTTGAGCATTGTGAGATCTAGATTATTAGGAGGAATTCTAGGTGGGTTGGAATTCCCACCTAGACTCCTTGTATGTTAAGGGTTGGTCTCAAGGGAAACTTGTAAGTCTGTCATAGTAATTATCCTTTGGAACTTTGTGAGTGAGTTAAAAAAGTTTGGGAAATGGTTTCCTGTAAACTTGCTTGTGTATTTTTTTTTGCTTTCCTTACTATTGTGCCCAAGAGAGATTGAGGGGAGTGAGTGGGTGAGAGTGGTGTGCCTGATGTGAGGGCATTGGCTTGCATCATCGAGTAAAAAATTTTAGGGGGGGATTTCAGCCCAGTGACACAAGGCCAACTGAACTTTTATCCCTTCCCTACCTATATAGCCACACTGAGAGAGAGAGAGAGAGAGAGAGAGCGATGGTCAGACCTTCAAAATGCTAAATCATCAGCCACGATTCATTCTCTTACATTAGAGTCAACCACTTTATCCTTTGTTGATTTAAACTTCTTAACTCCCACGGATGATTCTCTTGTTATGACTCTAGCTTCCTAATACAACCCCAACTACTACTAAGGTTTTAGACTCTAATTATGAGGGTAAGCATTGAACTTTAATTGTTTGGAATTATTTGTTAAAAAAAATAGATAAATAGGGAATAAAAAGTAGTGTGTAATCATTACAAAAGAAAAATGGAAGCAAACTCAAAATATGGAACACGTCATTTAAAGGCACATTTGGAGATATGCTCGAAAATACAAAATATTGATATAAGACAGAAAATTTTGGTGATGAATAAAAGAAAGGATATTGCTAGCATTGCTATTATAAGCAATTATATTTTTGATAGAGTTATGTCAAGAAAAGAGTTTACCAAAATGGTTGTGATGCATGAGAATTGATTGTCTATGGTTGATCAACTATGTTTTATGAAGTTTTTTAATAGTTTGCGACCTATGTTTAGTATTCTTACTCTAAATATGATTAATAGAGATATCAGGGGCCTTTATAAGAAGGAGAAGAAGAGGACAAAGGATAAACTTTTTCAAAATGATAGTAAGATTGTAGTTACTACTGATATGTGAACAACGAATTACCAGAAAAGAAGATTGATGCCAATTATTGCCTATTAAATTGATCCATTATGGAAGTGGCAAAGCAAATAATTGATGTATTAAAATAAAACTTTTTAAATATTTTTAGCTACAAATCTAATTGTATTTATTAATGTTCTTATAATTTTGATTTTATAGGTATTGTTGTGTTCGACATCTCCATGATGGATATATTATATGCTAACAAATTGATGAACACATTTCTTGGTTGGCATAATGATAGGAAATTATCAATAATAACAACACTTGGACCTCTGATCATTCTGCTATAGAGTTGATCCAAAAAATTCGTAATGGAATGCTTATGCTAAATGGTTTATTTTTTCATGTGTTTACGATGAATTGTCTACTATTGATGATGGTATTTCTAAAATTTGGGATAGTGTTCCATTTTGGTTAGCAACACTAAAAAGACGGTAAAAGTTTTAAAGAAATTGTTGCTTTTGAAGAGGTGCCTATTATTAAAAAATTATATCTTGATGTTAAAATATGTTGGAATACAACCTACTTGATACTAGAGACTACTTTATTATATAAAGATGTTTTTGTTTATTTGACGTAACGTGAACTAAGATATAAGAGTTTGTCAAGTAATGAAAAATGAGAGATAGTTAGGATGGCTTGTGAGAAGTTAAAAAAAAAAAATTATATTGTGAATGAGTTATTTTCTGATACTAATTATGTAATTACAAATATTTGTTTTTCAAAAAATTATAGCATTAAGTTGTCATTGTAACAATAAGCGAGATTAAAAATATGGAATCATTATTAGAATGACAAAATCAAATTAATAAAAATTTGACAAATATTAGGGTAAAAATCAGAGATTTTGGCTGTGGTTACTTGGTTGGATCCAAGGTACAAGACTATGGTGTTGAAAAATTATTTTTATAGAATTTATAGAGATAAGGCAAAGGAAAAGAATGAAAATATTTTGCATATATCTTATGATCTGTTTGCTAATTATGAAAAGAAATATATATGGTGAATCATGATAGCATTGCAAGTGCACTAACTCCCATAGATACATCGGAAGATTTTGATGCATCTGTTGAGAAAGAAATACAGATTGATTTAATGATAAAAGACAAAATCAGAATTAGATGATTTTTTGAAAGAGTGAATTATTAAAAGAAAAATTAGATTTGAATATTTTAAAGTCATGGAAACAAAATAATGATAAGTATCCCATCTTGAAAAATGAAAAATTATTTATATCACATCTATTACCATGATGGCTTTTGAGCCACAATTCAGTGTGGATCACCAGGTGATATCTACTCATTGAAATAGACTCTATTGTCACTTAATTTTTATTCCAGTTCCAATTAGCTCAGTCTATTGGGCCGGCTTGTCATGGGTGGGAATTTGGATTTTAAATGTGTATGGTACACCTGGTGAGATCTGATAAATAATATCACCCACTGCCAAACAAACAAACAAAATCCTTTCTTAGTGGTAAAACAACGCATTCAACGGCATTGAAATACTGGAGAAAGAGCAGAGAGAGAGAGAGATATGGGTCAGATAATCGACAAATTTCGAGGTAGGGTCTTCTTCTTCTTCTCAGTTTTAGGAAATAATCTCATTCTTTGTTTACTGTTCTTTGATTGCAATCTTAAGCTCAGACTCAAAAAGTACAACAAAAACAATACGTTTGTTGCCAAAATGGTTCTCTCTCTCTCTCTCTCTCTCTCTCTGCACGATCTTCTGCCGTTGATGCTAAAGTAGTTTGTTGCTGAGAAGATAAGGCATTTTGGACAATTAATTTTCATGGGAAGCATGAAAAGGATTTTATTAGAAGTGTTGGAATGTTGGTGGGGAATTGGGCCTTGTGCTGATTTTATTGAATGCCTAGAAGAAAATTGAAATTAGAATGCCAAAATTTATATTGGTATTTGCATGTGTTCATTGTCTACTTTGAAATAGCTATTTGCATATCCATCGGAAATCCTTTATGCTATGCTGAATGGAACTCCCACCTGTATTTTTTTTTTTTTTTGTAATTCTTTTTCAATTTGAGAGGACCTTTTTTGTACTTTTTGGTTTTCAAGATATTTAATGTCATGATTGAAAGGGTTTTAAACAGGTTTTCATCTTAGGTTGGAAAGGGAGGAAACATGGAACTATTTTGTCTTCAATTATTGTTTACAAAAACTAAGAGTGTGTTGTTCTGATGGGTGAGATGGTGTAAATGACAGACTGAGCACAACTGTCGTGTTGTAGAATTTGAACTTTGCCAACGAGATATCTTTGTTTGCTGCTGGGTTCTACATTCATGGCTCTCTGTTGGATCAAGTTGAAAAAAGAAACAACTGAATTTTAGTGTGTGGAAAAAAGAAGAAACTGGATGAAAGGGGGCTCAACTTGTTTGTAGAGTGCAACAAACAAGCTTGTCATTTTACTATCTTATACTTTTGGTAGTGAAATGTTGCAGCAGTATTTGTGAAGATTGAAAAACTGTGCTCTTTAAGCTTTATTTATCTGATTGGCTTATGGTTTAATTGAAGAAAGGTCAATCACTTTGCATAGATCATGCTTCTTGTACTCTATTCTCATAATAGTTTGATTTGTAACTTATTCTGGCTACTCTGATTAATGGCTAAAATTGTCTACTGAAATGCCCCCAATATGTGAGAATCAAAATGCGAAACAACCATGTTAAATGCTTAAGCTGAGAGTATTGTATGTTAATTATTTCACATCTTAATGCTTTCCTCTTCTTTGGGCCTTCATGACTTATAAAAGGACCCAAGGATGAGGGATAAGAAGTGGGTTTGATCATAGCCTGTGAGACAACCATACCAACTGCCCCAAAAGTTTATGATATGTTTACTATTTATATCTTGATAGAAAGGAAGTAGAACAAATGAACTTCTGTTTTGAACAGTACCTCAATGGTGTGGGTTGTGTACATTAGAAGTGGGGAGTGGAAGAAGGATAAACTTTTTCCATGGTATAAGGAGGTTTAATGGATTTATAATGGATCAAGTTTTACATATTTGTCAGCTGGTCAAATTAATAAAGGCGCCTGGAGAAAGGGGGGGGGGACATGAATGCAATAACAGTTCATGGATGTCAGCCTAGTGTATGCTAATAGATGCTGCTAAAATTTGCTAGAATCTCATAAAAAATCTAGATGGAAATGGGAAGATATTTCCTGGTGGCCTTACATCGAAGTATCTTAGGCTATGCAAATGGGAATTGATCCTTGGAAATTCTTTCAGAAGAGGGTACTCGTCATGTTGTAAGAGAATTTATCATGGAGGAAGATGCATCTGGAAGCTCTCTCTCTCTCTATTGATGTGTGCAGTTTAAGTTATTTTCTATTGTTTGGGAACACAACCAACACTAAAGGGCTAAATACCTGAAAATCATCTATTGTAAATGGATCTTGTACTGCTTCATTTTGGTTCAGCATACTGTCAGTTTTCTTCTCTTTCCATCCTTGACAACACTTTCCTTATATTGGGACATTTGGATCACAAAAAATGAAGCTGTTAAGCATAGTAGAATCCTTGTTCCTTGTCACTTGGAAGGGCTTTCTGGAAGCATGTCACCATTTCTGCTTCCTTACTTTTGGTTATGGTTCTTGTCTAAGGCATGCCTATATTAATTCTTTTTCCATAAGGTTTGTACAAAAATCATTACTTTTATTCTTGCTCACTTCTTTCTTTTTTGTTGAATTTTTGTTTCCAACCTAATATCATAAACTATTTATTTTAAAATGATTTAATCGTGGAAATTGAATGTGTGGGCCACAAAATTGAACCTTTGAATAACCAAAAACATCAGCTGGTGAAATTGGTTCTGACTTTTAATTGCTTTATTATCTCTGTCTCTCAGGTGGATATTTTATCCGTGTTTATGTAGAAGGCCTTATCATGTATTCTTCTGGTACTTTAGAAAATTGATATCTTAAATGCACCCTATTCTTGACCGGAGTGCAAACATGGTATGTGTAGAAGACAGCTTAATGAGTGATGCTTCAAATTATTGGCATTAGGTTATGATGTGACGAGATATGCTGTCCTTAAATATGTCTGACCATTAAAAATCCTCTCCAGGTGATGAATGGAAGCAAAGACAAATAAGAAAGATATCAGACAGGGTGTTTGATCGCATACAAAATGATACAGGACAAACTAATCTGAGATTTGAAGATTTATACATCACAGTACTACTTGTGTACAAGTAATATATCAATATATTATGCCTACCTACTCATCCATTTTATCTATATTATGGGGCATATTCTATTTATCTCTGAAACTCTTACAACAAGTATTCTTGTTCAGTGATCTTAACAAGCGACTGCCAGGACCTCACCTTGATCCCCCTTCTAAAAAGCAAGTCAGAGATATAATGCTGGTAAGTGAATGGAACCTGTTTTGTATGAAAGCCAAATCTTGATGCTTCTTTTCATGACTTTTTAATAACAATTGTTAGGCTTGCAGCAGCAAAAGCTTTACCAACCGAAGATCACTTGACCCTGTTTCATTATGAAAGCCTAAACTTAATTGAAATTGTGAGAATATATTGTCGTAGAAATCTTGTCAAAAATCTTTGGTTTGGCCTTCCCAAAATTCAAAGTCTGCATATTGCCTCCCCAATAGTTGTCTTTAGATCTGTCCCTGCATCTCATTACAGCTAAACACATTTTGAAAGATATTGTTTAATCCACATGCTCTATTTTTGAGAACATTGTATTGTCAAAGCCGATGGCTGGTAGTCAGTTTTCATTCACTGTCCGACAAGGGGGTCTGATACTGGATCTGCTGTTTCAAATGATCTCCAACATTTATATGCATATATATACATACAGATATATATACATATATTTATATTTATATATGTTATTGTACCACTGTATCAATACGAGTGACAAAGTTTCTATGTCCCTTAATTTTAAAACAAAAGCATCATTTTTTTTTTCCTCCGGCATCCTTTATTGCACCGGTACCACCAAATTTTAAAGGGTAATAAATTGGAAAGATTAGGCTTTAATCATTTGGTATATGTGAGTGAGATTGGCCCTTTGGGATAAGTAGGAACTTCCCCATTTGAATTGAGGAAAAAAGAATATTTTATATGATCTGTTAATCTGCTTCAACCTTTGTCTTTGTTTTTTCTCACACGCGATGTTTTCATACTACAATAACAATTTCTGCCATCGCCATCACAAAGCAATGATAGAAGTGTCCCAAGATTCAGAGACATGGAACATGGCATACAAGCTGAGATGAACATAGGGACATGCAAAGTTGAAAATAGTGAAACACGAGAGAGAGTGGATAAATTCCAACTCATATACTTAAAATATTTATGAATATTATATTAATTGCAACAATTTTATTTTCTGAAAACTTGTGCACTCATTTTGTGAGACAACATCTCTGTTTTAAGTTTTATGCTAAATCTCATCAACCTCCTTAAGTTTTTATTTATTTTATTTTTTGTTCTGTTTCCCTATGTTCTTTGTTTTTTGTTTTTTGTTTTTTTAATTTTTTGGTCTTGTTTTTATTTTTTATTTTATATTTTTTTAAAGCTAAATCCACAAATACATGAAGTTTTTGTTTCCATCAAATGATCTTCAAGTGTCAGAGAAGTGTTTTAGACGAGTCTACGACATTTGAAATACATTTTCATTTCCACCATGACATCACATTTATTGGTCAATATTTGAATCCATGTGGACCCCTCTGCAAAACTGTTGAAGACCTTCATTCTCCTATTCTAAAGCTAAAACCTGCTGTCTTCATTTGCTGGCTTCTTCGCAATAAATAAGACTAATGACATACTGATTTTTCTTTAATTATTTTTCATACATTAATTGGTCTATTAGTGGCCAGTTGACATCCAACACTGGTGATGGTGTCTGTCTCATGTTATTGGCCCTAACCCATAGGATGATGATCTAAGTTAACCCACAATCTTTCCATATAAAAAGCCACTTTTTAGTAGAACAACCAGCTTATAGTGAAACCAATTGCACCAGTTAAACTATAATTGAGCACTACAATGAACTCAGGTGGAATTTCCAGTTTATCAAGATTAAAGAACACAAACGAGAAGAGCCTCCTTGAATTTTATCTACTTTTTACATGCCTTGTGGGCAGCCACTGGTATTACGACTAACTAGTTCCAAAACATCTTCTTGTTCTGGCATCAAGGGTTCAATTTTGAATCATGTGGTAGTCTTCTTTTATTTATTATGGGTTTACACTCTATGGTTTTCCCATTTTTCAAAGTGGATATCTGTTGAAGCCTAAGGCATGTGGAAAGAATCAATAGCATCTGGAATTTTGAGAGGCGAAAAGATGGCTTCACTGCTCAAAAGCATTGTTCAAAGTCATGGTTTTGGAGAACTTCTAGAAGCTCTTTGTTGGTGCGCATCCACCTCTACCCTTGCTAATTAGTCACAATTTCCCTTGACTGGAACATTGTGGAGGAAATAGACTATGGACAGCCATTTAACTAGAGTGTTCAACTTGAAATTTGAGCAGATATGTTAGGACTTACCAAGCAAGTCCTGCACGATTTACATGGAGGCAATCTGCTCATCTATCGCAAATATCACTTGTTCACCCAATCAAGGTGGAAGAAGAAGAGAGCTGAAATGATCTCGACCCTTTATTCAGCCTCGGTTAATTGTCCTTAAGATATAAAATATTACTACTCGAAGGTCTTGAAACCACGCTTTATTTTGCCATACTCTTATTTATAAAAAAGGCACTTTGCATAATTTATCATTCTCATACTGTATTGGCATAATTCTTCCTTTTAATACTGCATTGAGAATGAGTTTATTTTCCCAGGTCGTGTCCATTGAAAATACATGTCATCACTTATGATGTAATTGTTCTCTATCTCACTGCAGGAATGCGATATTAACCTAGACGGAGAACTTGATCGTGAGGAATTCGTGAGATTTATTAAGCGGTTGACAAAGGACACATTCATCTACGTCAGTCAGGGATTGATTATCACGTTGGCTGTAGCCCCAACTGTTGCAGTACTGACTAAGAGGGCAACAGAGGGTGTACCCGGTGTTGGTAAGATGGTGCAGAGGCTGCCTAACTCTGTATATGCATCCCTTTTGACTCTTGCCGTTCTGGCATTCCAAAAGGCAGGCCAGGAAGTTGACTAGACCCTCTTGTACTTTCCAGCTGCATGAAGTAATAACTATGCCTTGTAAAATTTGACATAAACAATAGAACAATATCTGCTGGAGATGCAAAATGGAAAACAGCAAGCAATGCTTTGTTTGGGGGGGGGGGAGTAATAATGGGATTGCAATGAAGTAGCCGTTGAAAGACAATATTATAATTTGTTACCGAAATTCATCTAGCATTGTAGAATGATTAAATCCGGCTTGAAAGATCAAACTTTGAGTAATAGAGGAAAATTGAGTACCTTTATATTATGTTTTGCCATTTAGCAACTGGTCGGTCCAATTTGGAACATGGTGAGCTCAACATTATCGCCTCTGTTCGATGTCCTATACTCTAAATTTCATATTCCTGTTATCAAATTGATATTGGCAATCTTATGTGAGAATGGTTATGCTACTGCAGGGGTATCATCAGGAATGAAAGAGGAGAATGAGTATCTGGTTTCTCCGCTAATGTTGGAATTTCTTTATGGTAGCAGAGCGATGGGGGTAATTGAAGGTCCCCGGTTGGCAAGAAAGAGGAACCAAGTAATCTCAAGGGAAGTCTATGTCAAGACCATCGGCTGAGTGTGATATTGAAGGAGTGGAAAGTGTTTATGGAAGAGCTACATGTGA